>CAJNIZ010044894.1:0-33518 GCA_905231905.1 Symbiodinium pilosum
GTTCCTTAACAGCAACCCAACAACACCGCCCCAAACAACCCAGCAACCGAGGAGCTGCCCGGCCAAGCTCAGAGGAGGCTTTCGCCTATAGGCAAGACATATCTAAATATTTAATGGTAGTTTCCCAAAATAGGGGGACCCCATATAGACCCCCAAAATACTATAATCCCTACTATGGGGATCCCTAAAATGGTACCCCTAATTTTGGGAAATCCCCAAATAGGTCCGGGGTTCAGGTATAAGGGTTTCAGGGTTCAAGGGTTTTCGGGTTCAGGGAATCAGGGTTTTGGGGTGTAGGATTTACTGGCTCAAGGTTGCAGGGTTCAGGCTTCAGGGTAGCTAACTCTACCTGCAGGGTTCGGAGTTTGAAACATATTTGCAACGTACTACTTGGAGGGTCAGGGGGACTTAATAAGTAGGTTAATAACAGGAGCAAGCTTGTAAGGTTTATTAAGCCACTTACTAAGTCCCCCCTTACCCTCCAAGTAGCATTCTGGAGCCCGGGGTTACAGCCTGGGCGTTTAGGCTTAAAATTGAGTAGTCAAGGTAGCTGACCCTTCCTGGAGTAGTTTTCGGGTATGTTTGAATATGCCCACTGGACTTGCACTGCACTATGGGATGGAGGGAAGAGTTATTCTTACGGGATGAAAGGGTTGGTACTGTCGAAAATGAGCTTCGTCGCTCCAATTCCCTGGCTTTCCGGTGGTAAGTAGGGAATAAGGGAAAATACGGTATAGGGATTATATTCCCTAATTCTTCACTAACTCCAGGAAGCTAACCGTGAACCCTAAACCTTTACTGCTTATCAGCCACAGAAAGAACCCTCAACGCTAAAACAAATGCTTGCCAAGCGAAGTGTCTTCGTATACGCCACCAAGCGCGTTGCACAAGCAGCCCAACGTGTTGGCCAGCAGAGTGAAGAAGGGAAACCTCAACTGGGGCAAGGATCACCTGGACCCTCAAAGTGTTAGAATACGGTGGATAGTAGAAATCCTGCATGACCCTATGTACCTTATACCTTGGGAATAATGGGACTATAGTATATTAAGGTCATGCAGGATTTCTAGTATCAACGGTAGTGGCCTTTTGGAATTCTTCTAGGGGCTTGGGGGCGTTGTTCTACCTAGTTTCCAGGTCCAGGTAGGGCCAATGCACACCGTGGATCCTGACCCCTGCTTTCCAAACGCGGCCACGAGCTGACTTCTTCAGCCCTATATAAAGGGGGCCCACCTTTTAAGACGGGGCTACGCGGGCTTCCATTTGCTTTTGGGAGGGGTAATGTTGAACTCTGGATCCCTACCTTTCTGCGTCCAAGCCCGCAGGGGTTTACTTGGAGAGTCAGAGGGGACTTAGTAACTGGGTCTATAACCCCGAAGAGCCATGTAATAACCCCAGCTAACCCCATTATCAACCTACTTATCAAGTCCCCCTGACCCTTCAACTAGGGTTTGGGGTCTGAGGAGGGTTGCAGGGTTCAGCGGTGTAGGGCTCTGAATCAAAGGGTTTGAGGGTTTAGGGTCTGGGGTTTTAACGCTGTACTGGGCCTCCGCAATATGCGTTTATTTCTCATTGCACAGACGCTCCTACATGGTTCCGGAGTGTCTCTGCGCTGAGCATCGGGCGGGGCGGTGTACTTGTTGAAGAGAGATAGCCTCAGTGAAGCCGCGTGAATCATGTTTATCGGGTTATCTCCAATTGCTTGGTGGTTGTACGATTACAGGATAGCCATTAAGCAAGTTCTACTTGGCCCAGTCGTGCCTGAGTTTTCAGGAGAGAGGGCTTTAAAACGTGGTGCAGTGAATGCAGTAGCAACAAACATATCATGTCAAATGCATGCCCCCAGCGTTATGATCTACAAAGCTTACGGCGCAGGGTTCAGTGTAGAGTGTACCTACGGAATCCGTCTACCCTCCATTAGGCCCTAAGTACCCACTATTAGGGGCCACATATCAGACTTACTTTAAGGATTATGATTACATAGGGGTTATATCGAGATTTCAGGAGCATCTACAGAGGTTATATCATATGGGAATTCTATGGGCTTATATATAGGTTGTCGGGGATCCTGGGAAAATCTAAGGGAATATGCGTTGTTAGTAGGGAATGAGGTCAAATGAAAAGCAAGCGGAATGTGACATGGAAACTGTGTTGTTTATGCATCGGGTTTAGCGATCAAGGATATAGAGCCCTAAAATTCCAAAACCTAAACCGACACGCAGTGGGGGAATGGATCCCTATAGTAGTCCCTAGATGTTGCGCAAAGATACAGCGGTTTGCATCTTTTGTCCACTCCTCCATGCTCTCCAAGAGTCCCAATACAGTCCCCAATAATACGATTGCCTCCATGAAGGCCTGCGGGGGCAGGGAACTGAGCAAGTAGGTTATCACTTGGTGTTGCTATAAGGCCTATAGTGGCCGTTGGCCAAGTCCCCGGAAACTCCAAGTATTCATGGCCTCCGAATCTTCAGCCGCAACTCTTTCGCACAGTGTACTTCCGCAAGAATCTGTTGTTTGGATTATTCACCTGGACCCTCCAATTGATGACGCCTTCTTTTTGGGCTTGTTGTGTCTTCTTCTGGCCTATGGGGCTTAGGAAGTGTACAGCCAAGGGCACCCCAAACCTGACTTTAGATCCAGCAAATCTGGCACCACCGTAGGTCGCGGAAGTTCCTGAATCCCTCGAAAACAGCCTGGTTACCCTAATTCCCGTAGTGTGCCCTAAATCGCTGTAGCTGAAAACCTAGAAAAAGCCTAAGACCTACTTATAGGTCGGGAGAAGGACTTGGTAAGTAGTTTAACAATGAGAGAACCGGGGCTATTCCATGGCATATTGGTGCTGCTGATGTCCTCATACTACGTCCCCCTAACCATTGAAGTAGACCGAAATCCTAAACCCTGAGCCCAGACTCTTCCCTAAACCCGAAACCCTAGCAGGAAGCCTGAAAGTAGAAAGCCAAGATACCACCATCGCAGGAGTGCGCCGAATGGCGCAAAAGCCATATCCAAAAGGCCGGATTCGTAATCTCGGCCTTCAAGGGGTAAGGCTTAGGTGTATTGGACCCCACAAACATGTGCAAAAAGCAACCCTTCTGACTCTTTTCCATGGGATTTGGGTTTTGTTTGGTCTGCGGCCTACTTATGAAGGTCCAGGTAAGGTTGCGGCGTTGCTGTTTGGGGTGTCGAGTCCAATTCCTTGTTCAAAGGGGTCTAGGCTCTAGGGTAAACGGTTTAGAGAGGCGTAGTTTATTGGCCTGTCCCTCCTCTCCCCTATAAGAAGGTAGGCACACTAAACAATCTTTATTTGGTGGTTGAACCTAGTTAGATTATATTCCTCAGAATATAAAATACTATACCCCAAAGGGAGGATAGAATGTTACACTATCATGGGTACCAGAGTATCCCCAAATACAATACTACTCATTTATCATTTGGGGTTACAGAGTTTAGAGTTGACGGAGTTAGGGGGTTCAGAGCGACTCGTACATTATCACACCAAGATTCTGAAAGAAGAAAACCTAAGCCCAAAAACTGTCACCCCTAGATTCGCCCCACCAAATATGTGCACAAGCACCGCATTTTGCTCTAACCCGCCCCTCGCAGTTAGGGAGGAGAAGGATGTGACAATTGGCAAGATGATTCTCGTGTGCCAGAATCAGAGACATAAAACCCCAACCAAACTATTCCATGTCTCTATGTATTTACACAAGCACCAGCTACACTACACTGAAGCGCCCCGTCATGATGTCGATCACCCAGGTTTCCAGAAAAGGATGCACGTACATAGGTCAACAACCGTCAGAAGCTACGTACTCACCCCGGGCATCCTTCATAGTAATCTGAGTCCCATTGATCCTCCTTGTAATGTACCTGCCAGCCTAGGGGAGTTTAGTAAGTATGCAGACAACACCTACAAGCAATGGAACAGACCCAGGTATATCCTTAACCCAAACTCCTAAACCCTAAACACTTATTGACTAAATGCTCCTGACCCTCAAATTCAGTCATCACACTCATGTGGAGGTGTGCGAAAACTAGGGGTACTTTTCCGGGTCTTTGATTTAGGGGTCGGCATTGAGGTTCCCCTACTTACGGAATCTGCAAGATCTCCGCGAGATTTCTATTTCAGACAATGCTAGCAGTGCCCCCTCACACATTTACCTCGAAGCTACTATGACTCACTGTTAGGTACCCTAACCCACCCTCGGGCTCCAACTAGCCCAATGTAGGCTAGAATTTATAGACTTTAGGGCCAAAACCCTAAAACCCTAGATAGGTACACTCCCCCAAACTAACATGGAAACCCATATAGCCCCTTTTGAAAGGGACCGTAATCTTTATAGGGCCCTTTTTGGGTTTCCATGTTAGTTTCTCGGAGGGTATCGTCTATCGACTTTGAGCCCCAGGGTAAGTTAAGCCCTGCCATTATTTGAGCCATAGTCTAAACTCCTTAAATGGGGAGAATGTAGGGGATAATATGAGGTACTACGAAAAGGGTTATTAAGGGGGATACTAGGAGTTTAGATTACAGCTCAGTAGGAGATATATTGAGGTTTCCGAATTTTTTGGGGGTCCCCATACTACAGATTATGTCATATATTTTGGGACTATATGGGGTCTCAATGTTCATGGAAATTGCCCTAAAGCCCCAACCCTAAACTCTAAACACTAAAGCCTATAGCCCTAATACCCTAAACACATTTGAAGAAACTCCCACAGCTTGTCAAAGAGCCTGCAGACACGCCCAGAAACCTCATGTGCGTTGGGGCATATGGGGGGCTTAAGAATAAAGGACAAGACCGTGGAAACTATTACATTATTTAGGGTTTCGGCATCAGGGTTTGGGGCGTACCGGGAACTTAGCAATAAAGGAAAAGACAACGGAAACTACCATTTTATCTAAGGTTTTTATTTGGAGTTTCGGACTTAGGGTTTGAAATTTATGGCTGGCTGAGCACGGATTAATGGTTTACTAAGCAATGGCTCCAGCTAGATGGTTTATGGCTTGGGTTGCACCTACAATTCGAGTTAGTTTGAAGACTTCAGGACAATAGCTGGTGAACATCTGGGTTCTTCTCTCTTCTTTCCCTACCCAACACTCACCCAGACTCCCAAATCTCTAAACCTTCCTCAGCTCCAAATGCTTACCTTTAGTTAGCTACGAATGAATGAATGAATGGATCCTTATAGTAGTCCCTATATAACCCATGCTAGTAGCTTCCATTTTATTTTGAATTCCTTCATTCCCAGCTAGCCAAATGTAAGAGTTCTATGCTAACCGTTTGGATGGCTAGGTCGGCTTTCGACACCGGAGGGATCCTCCAGCAACAGTCCGCATGAAAGGCTAAGGGTTTAGGGTTTAGGGGTTAGGGGTTTAAGGTTCAGGGCTGCCAGCTTAAGCTTTTTTAGAGGACCTATGGTTCAAGAGACATGGGATAAATGGACATAATGATAAACAAACAACCCCTGGTGGTGCCAATGGCACTGGTGATGGTCACAATCTTGCATGACCCTGCGCACCCATACCTGTATACCCATACACTACCGAGTGCGGGCTACCTAGTATCATGCCGGATCTGTTCATCAGTCCTAGTGATGTAGACCTGTGCTTAGTAAACCCCCTTTTGAAAAGGGCCCGGGCATTAGGTTCCCTGTCATACTCCATAAGGGGAGGGGGTATATCAATCACGGGTCTACATTACCATGTTCTCCATTTTCTTTTCCATTTGATTCTCCATTATGGCAGGCGCATTCCCCATAATACTCTCTGGAACCCTATAAACCCAAGCCTAGATCACGGGTCTACATTACCATGTCTTCAACCCGGGCACAAGGCAATGATCACAAAGGCAACCCCCACAATCGTGAGGTGAACTGCATCGCTGAGGAACACCTTCGGATTGAGGGTGTATGGTTTGGGGTTTGGGGTCCAGAAGGGGCTCGGGTTTCAGGATCAGCGAATTCTTAACAATTTTGGCCCCCGCCCAGTGCCTGACTTCAGGCAGGAAGTGGAGAATGACCTTGAAGACATACCAAAATGACGGTTGGTTCGGATCTGCAGAGTTAATAAGTAGAGCGCGAAGCTCATCATATGCTGTTTTCTTATTGGGGGCTAGTAGGGAATAAAGCAACACATTATAATCTCCAGCCTCGTTCCGAAAATCTACAAAGGTTCTGTTGACGGCACGGCCTGGGATGTACCTGAATTTAATATAGTAAAACCTTGATTGCCAGTTTCAATTTCATTTTCCATTTTATTGTCCATTTGATTCTCCATTATTGGGGGTTATATAAACCCTATATAATCCCTATATAACCCCCATAACCCCTGTAGTTTCCATTTCCTTTTGCATTTTCCCAGTATAACCATTATAACCCCAATATACTGCAACCTAAAGACTGTCAACCTGCACAGAACCCAACCTCCTACACCACTAAACCCAAACACTTAATCGTACCTTTCTGAAAACTCTGACCCTCCACACCCGGAATCCGCAAACCCTAGAGCACAAACCCTGTAAACCCTGAACCACCCTAAGCCCTAAACTCCCAAACCCTAAACCCTAAACTCTCAAACCCTAAACCCTTAACTCCCAAACCCTAAGCCCTAAACTCCCAAACCCCAAGCCCTAAGCCCTAAAGCCGCAACGGCGCCTCCTTTCTCTCCGGCTCCTGCCAGGTAGCCGGATGATCCACTTGAAGGCCCCAATCCTCGTGCCTTGCGACTCCCATCCAGGGGCTCCCAAACGGCCCAACTTAGGGGTTTAGGGCTTAGGTTTTAGGGCTTTGGGGTTTAAGGGTAATGAAGTACCGATTGTAGATGTTAAAGCCCAATGTATGATTTATACTTGTGTTCTTTATTTGTTCGCTTGCTTTCTTATTTGTTTGTTTGGCCTATTCCTTGTTTTCGTGGACGGCGGCCAGGGATTGAAGGCTCAAGGCTTGTTGTTGAGGATTTCACCCTAAACCCTAAACAAGGCTTGCTGTTGACGATCTCAGGTTTAGGGTCCAAGGTTAGGGGATGAGAGCTTCAGGTTGGCGGCAATAGGTATCAGGGTCAAGGGCTAAGGGTTTGGGGTTTAAGTAGGGTTTAGGGTAGGGTCTAGAGAGCTTTCGTGGGTGGGAAAGAATGGTCCTGCAGTCAGAACCTATATGAACTACATACAGTCAATCTTTCCCTACAGAAATATGGGACATGGGCTCCTGATTAGGGACTATGTTAGGGACTACACGAGCTAAACTGCAAGAGGGATCCCTACTACCAGGGGTCGCTTAGCAAGCTTAATATAGACCGTAGCGACAGGATATGATATGCAAAGGACATGGTAGAAAGTGAATCCCCAGTGTAACGCCCTCGAGAGACATTAGCGCGACAGGTTATGATGTGCTAAAGATATGGTAGACTGTGGGAATCCCCAGTGTGACGCCCTCGCGAGATGCCTTTCGCCTACCCGGGACGCCTTAAGTCAACCATTTGTAGTATGATACCCTTGTAATACCCCCCCCCCCCTATATAACTAAGTTGGACTATAGCTCATATGAGGCCTCAAGGCCTCATGACAACCCGAAACCCTCAACCCAAAGTGTGAAACTTGACTCACTCAATCCTCTACGCGGTATAGGGTTTGGGGTTGATAAATGGATAGTTCCTAAAATTGGGATCCCATTTTGGTACCCCAGTATATTTAGGCGCCGTAGTATAATCTATAACCAGGAAGGGCCATATTTTTGAGAGCAACCCGCATGCGGGGTACAACCCTAAACCCTGAACCCTAAAAGGCACCACCTTAAGGATTGCATATGGAGCGTATTGACAAGAATCTCCAGCTTTGGGTTTAGGATCCACCTAGAGCAACCAATGGCTCTAGTATTTTATATACAGTTTAATGTAGACCCATGATTAATAAATCCCCTCCTTTTAAGAGCCTAAATATTAGGATCCCGATTATAGTCCCTATGAAGGGGAGGGGCTTATCAATCAGGAGTCTGGGTTACCCTTTTGTTTGCCTTGAAAGTTTCACAAAGCACGCTTTAGCTTGACCGTTTAGCTTGTTGATCTCTCGGGCTCAAGTGTTCAGTCTGGGGCTTAGGGCAGAGGATGTAACCTCGGTGGGCACGAGTTGTAGACAGCTGGATGTTTTTGCACTTTTGAAATAGAAAGACTACAATAGTTTAATCAGCTGCTACTTGTCTATCACGAGTTGGGAAGGCTTCGAACACCTAGATAGCTACTGGAAACGATGACACCTAGCCGTCCCTCAAACTAACACGCAACAAACAAGGCGGCCTACATAGTCTACCGTCCTGTACATTGGAGTGCTGAATGGTTGGGGACAGGATAGACCGGGTAGACCTTACAAGAAACAAACTAAGCCTTCAACTACCAAGCAAAGACTAATCCCATACCTCAAACTCGGCCTAAGCCCGCAACCGCAGCAGGACTTATAATAATATAGTTATAATGTAATATGGTAATAAGAAAATATAGCAACATAACATAGTAATATGGTAATCTAGTAGGATGGTAATATAGCAGTATAGTAATAAACCCTTATCCCAACCTCAGGCTTTCAGTTGTAGGACCTTATAGCACAAGTTCGCTCATACGAAGCCCTAAATATTGAAGGCCTTCTACCCTAAACCTTAAACCTTCAACCCCTACACTAGACCCTGAACCTCAAACCCTGAATCCTAAATCCTAAGCCCCTCGAACCCATGAGCCCTTGGTCTGATACACCAAGAAGGACAGCCTAGACCATACTTGAAGGGTCAGCGGGACTTAGTAAGTAGGTTGGTAACCCCTATAACTCATATGGTAACCCTAGTGATCCGCACTATTAACCTACTTACTAAGTCCCCATGATCCTCCAAGTACCTGGACCTTCCACACAATTTACTATAGGGTTTAGGGTTTAGGGGTTTAAGCTACTATATTATGGGTACATAATTTAATCATGAGGCTTCCTTTTTTCGTAATGTTTCCAAAGTCCTTAACAGCAACTCAGTTTAGGGTTGGGGGCCGGGACCTTCCCATACCAGGAGTTTTTTGGGTGTCTGTAATGGTACCGCAGCTTGCGTAGAAGAACAAGTATCACAATAATAGTAAGAGAAAAGATGAAGATAGAACGATATCAGCTTCATCATTATGAAATAACAATATCAACACGAGTGAACTTTCAAGGCCGGGTGGTTGTACAGCGGCTCACTCAGGCACACGTTGGTGTATGTGGCGCGGGTGGTTCATCGGCAGGCGAAGCTTCAGCGGCGAGAGTGCTGCGACAAGCCCTGCTGCTCCTGGCCGATTTCCAGTCCACCAGAATAGCCTGTGACCCGAGCGCGCACAAGCACGACCATGACGCCATGTTGGCTTTGGAGGCCAGCGCTCGCCCATGAACTCTCAGCGTACGTCAGCAAAGTGACGGACGTGTTGAGCCGGATGTACTGATGCACCAGGCCGTTGTCGTATGTTGTTGCAAGTGGCTTTCAGGAAATCCGCCGCATCATAGAAACGTTTGACATTGCGGTATGTGGTGGCCTTTCCATGATTTGACAAACTCACTATGGGGCAGATTTCTGGGCGAGGGTGCGCAGACAGCCATTGCAGGGTGCTTGGCAGGTTATGTCTCAGTCCGTTTTGGATAAAGCAGGTCGCCTACGAATAGTTGCAGAAACTGGTTTTGCGTTGTCTCGTGTGTCAAAACAATGCCATTGGGGATGATAATGAGCCACCGGTCAGGAAGTATTCTGGTATCCCAGTTCTTGTGGAGACCTCATGCAAAGGAGGGGTCTTCTTCTATTGTCGGCTTAAGCTTCAGTATTCATGGCATTGAAAAAGTGCATTCAGTCAATTTGACCCAACAAGCCAAGTACCCAACTATTGGGCTCTTGGACCCCAAGGTAAAAGGAGTGCTGAGTGCGCTGCTCAGCACCTGCCACTCGGTCATCATCCGATCTATCTGTCTCCTCTCCACTTGGAGGGTGGGGGAAAAGTCGGGGGCCTAGCCAGGCCCAGTAAGTATGCAAGGAACCCCCTGAAGCAATAGCAGGACACTAGCTATTCTCATGCCCCAGGCTCCAGCAGCAGGGGGACATCATGGCAGATAGAAGAGAGCTTAATAATTCTACCGCGAGCATTCGCATGTTGGGCTATGTTGTGTTTTCGGTTGTCCACTCTGCGTGCTGCAAAGAAATCACCCTTACTACACCTCGATGCCACAGAAGGATCTCGACCTTTCTTGTTCAGCCCATTGCAGGTGGAGGCGCTGGAAAACCCCAAAGTCATGATGGGGTCAAAGCTTTGGTCATAGGGGTCCGTGTACTTACATCCTCTTGCCAGTGTTAGGGTGCAGGGTGTACTTACATAGTATAGCCGGTTCTACGGCGCTGGGGAAACATGGTCAACAACTGAAAAACCCATGACATGCTGCTCCACTCACGCAATCTGGGGGGGTGGGGGTTGCTGCCAAAAGGATAGCCTACAAGGGAACTTGAGTGTAGTTGGGACTGGCACTATAAGAAGACTACAGAGTCACCTCTCTTGGATCCAGAACTACGGGCCCCAAATTCGACTCTCAAAATACTATAATGCTTCATATAGGGACCCCCAAATGGGACCCGTAATGTTTGAAAAACCCCATCACCCTGAATCCAAGACCCTAAACCGTAAACCCTAAAGCCTATCAAGCCCAGACCACCCGAGCCATGTCGAATCCCGCGCAGTCCTCTTCTGAATCGTCTGCCCGCTTCTCCTGCGTTACGCAAGCCCTAAGGCTCCCAAAAAGCGCAATGTAGGTGATTTTCATAGACTTTGGGGCTCAATGCGGGCATGCTTACAGAAATAGAGCCGCAAGGAAATTGTGCACGTTATGAGAAAAATGTTACAGCAATGCTGAACATCTTTCAAGACGTCGTACTATTCGAAGCTTTGGCATGCAAAGGCTCAGGAAGCTGAGAGGACGTTCTGCACAACGCCAACCTTCTTAAGATTGCGGCGAGGTTGGCGCAATCATCTGCAAAAGAATCAATTGGTGCCTGAATAAACTGTCTCGGACCTATCACAGTCAAGGTCTCTTGATGCACGCTCCCCGGCATTTAAGGCTAGCTTCAGACATTGAGGAGTCCAATTACTCAATGAGCTTATAACTTTGGGCCTCAGGTTTACATGTGGGAGCCGAGAAACAATTCTATTTACGAACCTGGATCGGCGTGGACCCATAGGGTAGGTTGGCTAATTCACAGTTGCGATAGCAGCCACCATAGGAAGAAGAAAGTTCTTGCACCGTGCCATGAGTGGGCGCGTAAACTCTGCTACATAAGGGGGAGCTCCCCCAGAACATGCATGTGAGGTCCATAGGAATCCTTACCCATCGCGTTGCAGAACAGAGCTTCTGTTGCCCTAATGGTCCAGGTACTGCATAACAGTACCAAAAAATCTCAAGTACCCAATAATTATTGGGTACTTGGACCCTTAGGGCTTCTAAAATCGTCAACTCATTAGTCCCCAGTCCCCACTCGCCCTGTGATATAGTAAGCCAGCGGCAAGCCTATACCTGCTGCGCCAGGTTCTACGGGATGCTGTTCTAGGGTTTAGGGTGTAGGGTTTAGGGTGTAGGGTTTAGGGTCTAGATGGGTCTAGGGCTTAGGGTTCAGGGTTTGACTAGCGTTTTTTTGGTGGTCAAACCCAGTCACATATTGTTCCTTATATGGACTACTATACCCCAAAGGGAGGACATAATCTTACTCTATATTGGGTACCATAGTACCTCCAAATAGAATACTACTCATTTGGAGTTCAGGGTTTAGGGCTAATACAAGTGTAAGATTGGTTCCTCTAAAGTGTGTGCTTAGAGGCCCAGTGGACTTCGTAAGTAGGTTGCAAATGGTGTAACAAGTCTACTAAGCCCAAGTGGTAGCCGGCTTCATAAGTTTCCGGGGCTTAGGGTACCCTAAACCTTAAACCCTGAACCCTAAATCTAAACCCTAAACCCTGAACCCGTTTAGGGCTTAGGGGTTTCGGGTTTGGGCCTTTCAAGTGGAGCTGCTGGGGAACCTATGCAAGTCGGAATAAGCCCTTGTTCAGGGTTGAAATCATGGCTTCTTGTGATGTTCTCTAAATGTTGGTGGCCTTTTTTGGGAGCAGCATTCTTTACATGGTCGCCTGCCAATCTGATCTCAGGACCGAAGCACTAGCGACTATAAAAAATGCATCGAAATCTGCGCGATTGATCTCTTAAGCTAATATAGCCTCTAACATGTATAGCCAGCCTCATTTCCCGATCAACTCCACTTTTCAGTCCTCTAGCGAGAAGAGGATGCGAAGGCCGCAATACTCGTCAAAGCATTTTGGCTCTTCCTTCCAGGTGATAAGCTGTGGTGTCTATGGGGTGCAGGTTTTCGGCCTCAGGCTGTAGGGCATTTCATGGAACTTCTCAGCTGGACTCCTATGATGTCTTTGCATAGCTATATGTTCCTCTCCCCGAAGCGGACATGGAACCCTAAAACGGCGACCTGTAAGACTACCCTAAACCCTAAACACCTGCGTTTCTCACAAGGCCTGTTTAGGCTTCCATGTTTCTGAGGGGGAGAGCTTCAGGTTGTGATATGAGATTTAAGCTAACCTTACATTCACTAGCCGGTGGGAGTCAAGCACTGGAATGCTTCTTTGGCGCAATCTGGGGTGGAATATCTTTATATATACGCATATACACATATATACATGCACATATAGCGGCCGCGCTTTCTTTTCATGCTGCAGGGCTCTGGTTACTTTGTCACCCTGAGACCGAAACCCAACACCTCACACTTTATGGTAGTTTCCATACATAGGGAAACCCTAATATAGACCCTCAAAGACTGTAAATAATCTACTCGTTTGTATAAGGACGCGCGGAAAGGTACCACTGATTTCGGGAACTCCCTCTATATCTGACATCTTGAACTCCTTTGCCAAGTGGCAAGGCAATGGAGTCCCAAAAACATTGAGATCTTCGTATTCGGGACCTAAAGGCCTCACATGAGCCAATGTCTAGACCCCTAGTACCCCCCTTAATAACCCCCATAATCGTTCCCCATATAACCCCCTTAAAGGAGTTAAGACCCCAAATCTATAATCCCTTTTTAACCCCCTTTAAAGAGTTGAGACTGTGCTACCTATGTTTGGGTACTTGGACCTTCCGGGTACTTGTGTAACCCTGCGGTCCTACCTGGCACCCAAGGCTAGTGGCCGAAACGCCACGCCTTCATAGGGTTTAGGGTTGAGGAATTAGGGATTAGGGTTTAGGGCTTAGGGTTTAAGCGCAACGCCTGAACCTCAAACCTCTCTCCCTGAACCTTCGGCCCTGAAGCCCCAAGGTCTAGTTCCCTTGCCCTTTATAGCTTGACGCCCCGAACCTTCAGGCATGAAATCCAACTTTAAGCTCCAATATCTGAAATATACATAGATATATATATATATCTGTATACGTATACATCTATACACTCAACACTTTACCTTCCACCCATTATCCTAAATACCAAACCAACCCCAAACCCTAAGCCTAACATGTCCCTACACTACATTCCAAGCCGTGAACTCTTCTATTCGCTACTCTGAGGATGAGGGGTACTTACTACTTATGCTAAGTTAAGGTCATGTGAACTATAGTCTAAACTCCTTAAAGGGGGATTATATAGGGGGTGATATAGGGGACTACTGTAGAGGTTATTGAGGGGGATACTAGGAGTTTATACTATAGCACATGTGATAAGTCCGTAAACCCTGGACCCCTAAACCTAAACCCCTAAAGCCTCAACCCCCAGGGAGCAAAGTCTACAGGATTAGGTCAGTAAAGTCTCAAAGTCACATCGCAAAGGCCCCAGCCTTAATTATCCTGTTGATGGTTTAGGATTCAGGGTTGAGGGCTCAGGGTTTACAATTGATTTGTCTTCCAATTCGCTATGGAGCACCAGGGGATACAGGCTATAGCATGGGATGACTGAGCCTCCATCCCGCAGCCGGCGAGGAAGTGGCCGAGGCCTCTAGCTTCAAGGCAGTTATTCTTTGTCAAACTCCTTTCAAACCTTTTTTTTCCGACTGTGTAAGGCTCAACAAGTCGGGTGTCGGGATTAGGGTTTAGGATTTGCGGAGTGGAGGTTCAGCAGTAAAGGTTGGCTTTCGATGCATGTTTTTTCGCTAGCAATTCGGGCAGAACGCGCCATGGTGCAGAAGCATGCCAAACTCAGCAGGTTTAGGGTTCAGGATTTGGGGTTAGGGGTTTTCAGATTGGGGTGTACCCTGTCGTTGTTAAGGAACTTACTTCAAGTTACTATATTGGGGAAGCTATACTAACTACGATCTATACAACCTGTATGGTAACTTAGATCAAGTTCCTTAACAGCAACCCAGTTTAAGGCCAAGGGTTTGTTGTCGGTCTGAGAGTTGGGGATGAACAAGACACGAACCCCCAGGAAACAGCCAAAACAGTGGGCCGTCTTCTGGTCCACACCTTCTGTCATTTTCTGGTTCTTCCATCTGGGCCAACGAAGATGGAAATCTATTGCGGAATCCCGTTTTGACGGCTGAAGAAATCATGATGACAAATGTCCTAAACCCTATACACTAAACCCCTACATCCTAAACTTCTAAACCCCGAAACCCCTGAACCCTAAACCCCTAACCCCCTAAACCACTAAAAAAATCCTAAGCCCTATACCCTTAAGCCCTAAACCCGTAAACCCTAAACCCTAAATCCTAAACCCGGTTTAGGGGTTTGGGGGTTTAGGGTACCTCAACCCTAATTTCAGCACCCTGTTGTAGTCGTCTGAGAACTATACGTCCGATTTTTTAGGGGTTGTTGTTGCCAGAATCCTCTAATTAAAGCCTGCCACCCAAACATTCGCCTGCCCGTGAACACTTGAGTTCCAAAACGACCAAAACACGGCGCTATGCTGCAGGGTTCCCTACACCCTAAACCCTTAACCCTAAACTAGGGTGTGGATCTAGGGTTTAGGGGTTCTTGACTTTGGGCTTAAGATTCAAGACTGTTAGGGCTAGACTTGGGCGGGATTTGTGGGTGTAATAATAAGAGTAGCAATAGTACTATTTGTGGTAGTAACAATACTAATGATAGTGGTTTCGGGTTGCAGGTGGGGCCAGACGGCCCTGAGAACACGTCAATGATAAAGGGCTGCCCGTCTCCTATGCCTCCTATGCATCTCCTTTTGGGGTCTGTTCTTTTGGGTTTGGGGTTTAGGGGTTATGATATACAATCCGAAATGGACTACACTTTAGGGTTTAGGGGTTTGCTTATGATATACAATCCGAAAGGGACTACACTGGAGCCCGTGGATAGGGCCCTCCATTGCGTTTCACTGCTTGACTTGGGCTTACAAGTCAACTTGTGTATGCGCAAACCCTCACCCTATGGCTTTCAATAACCCATTGTCTGAGTGCGTACTACAGGGGCCTAACAATAAGTACCAACATCATTTTGAGGTCCGGTTGACCGTTTGAGGTACCATACATTAAAGCTGTACAAGGAATAGGGAACCATAATATTGGAAATTATTTAGGCCCTTACTTTAGGCCCTTACGGTACAACAATAATAGTTCCAGTAGACGGGTTGGGAATGTATCTGATTGTGGGTCTTGGGAAAGCCTTCAAGAACAATCCTGATAGCGTTGCGTCTGCGAATGGCAGCCTTAGCAGCTGCAACGAAATCAAACAACAACAGCAGTAAGAGAACCTCGATGAGCAATGGCATAGCAAACACAGGCATCATAAATGCGCTATAGCTTAAAACAATCGGGTCATTTCTTGAATACCTCTAGCTGCACCTGCTGGTACCATCCACCCGACCTAAAGCCTAATCCTTAACTCCAGCCCCAGGCACGATATGTTGAAAGGGAGACGGAAAGCATGCACACCCTTGGCGCGCGCGGGTCCAAGTTGGGAGCTCAGGGTTCAGGAGTTGCTGAAAAATGCGTGTCTTGCATTTGTAAAAGACTGTTGCCCGGGCAAATGCAATGCCAACAGCCTAAACCCTAACCTTCACCCTGATAACCCAGAACCCTAAACCCTGAAGCCTTCACCGACATTGACAACATCTTGAAGGCAGGGTCACCTGCTACCCCCTGCCCTCAAGGTCCAAGCGCCCAACAGGAAGTAATGCTTTGAACCCACAGCATTTACATAGGAACCCCTTCCGCCCTTTATGACTTCTATATACATGTATACATACCTAGATCCTTTTTGGGCCCTTGAGGCAAGAACATGCTTAAGCCGTCACAGTAACACCCCACCCGATTCAAAATTTTGGACATCCTCAACATCACACCCCGACAGTCCACGTGTTGGTCCCTTGGATTTTATGGCGGCCCTAAACCCTAAACCCCATACCTGCCGCTGCTGAACTCCAAAGCGAGGTCTCAATCATTGAGAGAAGAAAAATCCGAGAAGTTATCACAATCGTGGTCGCTTCAGACTATCACAGAACAGGGGCCGCAGTAGAATGGGAGTCCAAAAGAGGACACATTTTTAGAACCAAGGCATAGACCACTTTTTGTGTGCAATCCTTACAAGTTGGAAACCCATGCATGGTTTACATGGAGATTCTTCCTGATGAAGATCCAGAGACAAGCCACACGCTGACAAAGGCTTGGAAGACGAAGCCGTTGATTATAGTTGCAGCAACCTGACTTTCATCTTGTTGGAGGTTAGTATGGCACCAGGGAACCTATTATGAAAAAGGAATTACATAGGGGCTAGATTTTCCTAGTTCCCTACGCAGCACCAATTCCTTATACTTTGGGCTTCAGGGTGCAAACTTTAGGCGCCAGAGACTGAAATCTTCCTAGCACCAGATACTTGCCCCAGCAAGCGTACACTTAGCATCTAGAAGGACCCCCAACCCTGTAACAGTGACTATAAGGGATAATGAGGATTATATTAGGGTCCAAGAAAACATATTCCTACTATACCTCTATTACAGGGTGGGGGGTTCCACTCACTTAGCATGCTACCCCAAGCTGGGAGTTCTTTTGTGTCTAACCTCAGGGGGATCAAAAGGTGGGATGAAGGTAGGTAGGTAAAAGGATCCCTCGTAGATACTCTACTATATTGGGGCTTACTTCCTGTAAGGTTTGGGGTCTAGAATGCCCACTTTCCTTTACCCGATCTTGTGAGCTTTCTGATAACCTGCTTTCTCAGCAATTAACCGTCCTGCTACAACCTAGGTATGACATGGACAGTTCCCCCTGGTTGCGAAAGTCGACGACAACCTGGAGCCTAGATCCTAAACCGACAGTCACGACTGGCCTATGCTCTAAGAACCGAAACACACATATACATATGTGTCATATGTATATATAGTTATATATCTGCATGTATGCATGTATGTATGTATGTATGTATGTATGCATGTATGTATACATGTATGTATACATGTATGTATACATGTATACATGTATGTAGGTAGTATGTAAGTGCTATACGCTGATGAATTCATTTAATCATGTATTGCGAAGGACAATTCTTCTTCCCCACAACCATCACAAGGCACTATGGGTATTACCTGGTCATAACTGGTGATTTTTCGGGTTTTTCTCATCTTGTGTTGGGTCAAAGGCTTTGGATTTGGCAGTCGGTGTCCCCAAATGTTCCAAACCAGACTGGTGAAGCACCATCATTGCTGAACCTTTAACTGTTCTCAGGTCGTGGGTAGCTTCTGCTTCCTCCCAGCCTTCGCACATGACATGGACGTCTTCAAGCTTGGCTGTGGGTTGTTCCTTGATATGTTTGGGATTTGTGCTTCGGGAAACAGTCATCAATCGTCGTAGTCATACTCATAGTCATAGTCACAGAAGCAGGAGCAGAGCAACAACAGCAGCAGCAACAGCAGCAGTAGCATCAGCGGCGTAGCAGCCGCAGAAACAGTGGCAGCACCAGGAGCAGCAACAGAAGGAGCACAAGGAGCAGAAGTATGCCATCGTGGCAGTTGTCGGAGTAGCAGTATCAGCAGCAGCAGACGTAACAGTGGAAGTAGCAGCAGCAGCAGCAGCAGCAGTAGTGGTAGCAGCATCCGTAGTGGTAGCAGTAGCGAGAGTAGGAGTGGTTGCACTGAAGCAGTAGTAGTTTGGCTGTACCCAGGCTGGTATGAGAATCAAGTTCATACGGCGGATGTAGGAAATCTTGCACCACCTAAAACTCCTGAACTATGTAATTTCTATGACATTAAGGGTCTAAACGTGGTGCAAGATTTCATCCATCAACAGTATGGAGGTTAGAAACTCGGAGGAAATGTATCTTGAACTGCCCCAGGTTAGGCATCTGGCCCTGTGCTTGAGAAATCCCTGTAGTGCTGATGGACCAAACCCTGCATAACCGTTACACTGCCAATTATACACGACTACACTGTGGTACCGCAGTTCCAAGGGTTTGGGTACATGGGGCCATGCAGGATTTTGTCCCTCCGTGAACCGACTGGACACCGCCCTGCATGAGCCCGTGTGACTGAAACCGGAAATTTTGGGAACATTAGAAGCAGAGATGGCTAGCTTTTTCATTTCATACTGAGGATGACACAGGGAGCATCCCGGGTTCGTTCTGCGAAGTTTCATAACCCAAACCCTCTACAATGGGGTTTAGGGTTTAGGGTTTAAGGTTTAGGCTTGCCTATACACCTGAGCACTAGACTCTAAACACACACCCACCCCCACAGAACAATTTGCAAAGCAGCCAAGGTTCATTCTTGGAAGCTTCATGTACAGCTGCATCACCCTTTACACGCTGTGCGAAGCAGTGCACTTCCATGACGACATTCTCACCTTTGAGTCGCTAGAGCCCTTGCGTTGGTTGAGTAGCCTTTCACTTGGGGATACGATATTCCGCAATACAGATGTGAATTATATCTCCCTCTTGGGTACGGCTGTTTTATAATAGGAAGCTGGAGTCTTTGCGCTAGCTGGTTTTAGGCTTGAGCGTATAAGCATGAAAGGGCTGTTCGTATGAATGTTCAAGATCTTTTTGTTGTCTTATGGATTTTGCGGGGTATAAGTTGCCTTATAGACATGCAAGGAGTCCTTTGCTTCCACTAGTATCAGGGACTAGGTTACGGCTCTGGTCGACCGTCCAGGATAGGCAGAGTCCTGCTGAGGGGTGAGATGGCCCGTGCATCCAAACTTTGTGTCGTTTAAGCTCTAAACCCTACACCCTAAACCCCCTAAATGCAGACGGCAGACCTTGGGTCCAAACCGAAAGCCACGCGGATTAAGGGTTGAGAGTTTTACGGGTTTAGGGTTTAGGGTGTAGGGTTTAAGGTTTAGGGTCCTAGTGTCCCCCTTAAGTAGATAGAATATAGGGTATATGGGATCTTACTATAACAAATTCAAAGCCATATTCTATCTACTTAAGGGGACTATAAGAGTTGAGAGTCTTACGGGAAAGGCATGGAAGCCATCAAGTTTTGACCGTCACGAAACCTTGACCAGGCTAGATCTCAAAGCGCTGCCTCTTCACCCCAAGTAGCGCATTCTAATCCTAATATAACCTGAATACAACCGTAATATAACCCCGATATATCCCCAACATAGCCTTAATATAAGCCGAATAGAATCCCAATGTAACCTGAGAGAGTTTGCTGACTCAACCTAGGGTTTCCACTCCATGCAGGCTCAAGCCCTGAAAGATGTAGCGCTATACAAGGATTGCTAAAGGGAACCGTTCATCCAATTTCTACAAAGGGTTTAGGGGTTAAGGGTTTAGGAAAGCACCAGTGGGCAAAAGGAGCACGTGCTGTACCTCCTCGGTTCGCTCCTATACCTGATTGGCACGGTCATGCGCCTGGGCTCGCGCACAGGGTTCAGTTTAGGGCTTAGGCTCCCGTAGAACCCTTGTATGAACCGGGGAGGTCCCCCGGGGCTTTTTAAAACAATCCTTAATCCCAGGAGTATATCACCCCAAACTCTGAAAGCCTAACCCTATTACCCTGAAAGCCTGGATATTTGGATTCCCTGGACAAATTAGAGCCTTCATTTAGGGTTCACCCAGATATCCTGATGTAGTTCCTCATTCTTTTTTGGGGCAACAGAACTTCGTTGAAGGAAATTCCCGACCATAGAACATGAGATGCCACAAAAGACAACGACGTGGGAAGCTCTAGGTAGGGTGTTAGACCCTATAAACCTTTGGGTGGTAAATCCTATAAACCTTAAACCCTATAAACCTTAGGGTGTTAAACCCTATAAACCTTAAACCCGAAACCCTGCTGGGTCGGATAGGGCGTCAGGTTCGGGGTTCAGAGCCCTCGGCTGCTCCAAACATCGAGGAATGTCTAGGCTGTTGGACACTGATCCAAAGGGCCCAAAAGTAGGGAAACTAATAGCACAAAAATCTCTAAAAACAGCCCACAAGGCTATGATTTTATTTTACTGTAGGGTTCAGGTTCAGGCAAACCCTAAACCCTAGAGCAAGCAACCTCCAGTGGACTTGGGGTATCCTTGACGGCGAAGGCCACGTACTCACTCCCAGCAGATCCCTCACAAACTTCGCATATCTGGCATTGTTCATCTGAAGCTGTGCCTGGCATTCTTACGGTTCCGAACTATAATCTCCACAGCAGCCTTACACGTGACTGACTCTAACATGACTGACGCCCTTTGCTATATACCCCCGCGAACCTCCAAACCTGACACCTAAAGCCCCGAACCCTACAAACCAAACCCAATGCTCTAGAACCCTGAGCCCCAAACCCCCAAAACCTTAGAGAACCTATGCCCTAAGCCCCGGCACCCTAGTCCCTAAACCCCTGAACCCTTAAACCCTTATACCTAGAATCTTACCCCTAAACCTTAGACCCATTATAGAAGTTTCCATTCTCTTTTCCATTATTCCCCCAAATCAAGGTCCCCAGAGGACTGTAGCTTCAGAAGCCTCAGGTACTGGCCACCAGCAGTGGACGAGCCCGCTGCCTTGATCTGGGCTGTAGTCTAAACTCTTTGAAGGGGGTTTAGGGTTTAGTATTTAGGGTTTAAAGGGGGTTTAGGGTTTAGAGTTTTGGATTTAGGGTTTAGGATTTAGAGTTTAGGGTTCAGGGTTTAGGGTTAAACTCTTTGAAAGGGGGTTATGTAGGAGATTATGTAGGGGAATATTGGCTTACTATGGTGGATACTAGGATTTCAGACTACAACTGATATGGGGTTTAGGGCATTCGGGTTCGCGGCTGTAGGGGTTTAGGGCTTGGGGGTTTAGTGCTTCAGGGCTTGATGATTATGACAGTTTAGGGTCAGAGCTTTTCGGCGGATCGGGTTTGAAAGGAGTTGGAGTTTTTTTGGCTGGATGCAGCGTGTTTGGATTGATTTGACGATCGCCCGCCGCTTTCCAGCTGACTGTTCCACTCCTTAGCATATTTGGGTAATTATGCTTATGTTAAATATTTGTTGAGCTACCCTTACAGCGGGGCCATCAGGGCGTGGGAATCCAGCATTTTTTTCACAAGCAGCCATGCAAAAGTCAGCAGGGATCGTAAGGTTACAAGTGTTCATGCACCTGAGTATATTGCACAAGGGACGATGATGAACTTATAGGTAGTACCCCTCGGGCTCCTTGTCTAGAAATAACACCTAAATAGGGCCGAAAAGTCTAAAAAAGGTACCTACAGTGGGCTATATATATGGAGCCTCCGGGTAATTGTGTCATTTGTAGGATTTCCCTGTTTATAGTGTCGGTCTTCTTGCATATGAAGGTGAGCCTAAAAACCTTCACTCAGAAGGGCCTGGAATTCCGCTGCTTTATGTCAACTTCATAGTTTGCGGCTTAGGGTTCAGGGTTTAGTGTTTAGGGTTTAGGGGTTTAGGGGCTTAGGGTTTAGGGCTTAGGGTTTAGAGTTTAGGGCTAGATTTGGGGCCTATCAGACCCTCCAAGCAGCAATTTGTGGCAGGATCTCAACCCACCAAAAACCTGCAGTCACCAAATATACAACAAGAACCAGGGTGAGCCGGTCCAGATCTGCCATTTAGGTTGCAGGCTCTTGTCCGGTGTGTGGCATCTGGGGGGTTGCGGAGAGTGCCTTATTCCGGAGGTTTGCAGCGGATTCAAGGCTTCGGTTGGACATGTTGGTGCAGGTTTCTTAAAATTTTTCAGGGATGACAAAACGATCAAACAGTCAAAAAACAGGGGCTGCTGGCCCTTGGAGGCGTTCACCATCTTGGTAGCTCCTGAACAATAAACCTTAACCCCTAAACCCAAAACCTCTAAACACTACGCACTAAACCCTTAAACACGTGTTGTGAGGTATCGACTCACTTGGCTCGCGAAGCGGCTATCTTTGGGCACCTCTGCTGGGTTTTGGGACGTAGCTAGGACCTTAGACCTTGAGGGGTTGTAGGGACCTTTATAGGGGTTGTAGGGTTTCTGTGGCGGGTTCAGGGTTGAGGGGTTGGCTTTAGGGGTCAGGGGGTTTAGGATTGAGGGTTTAGGATTCAGTGGTTTATTGGTTTAGGGTTCTCCCATATTCCTTTTTCCTGTACCTAAAAGCCAACTTACCGTAGGGGTGCTAAGTGTCATGGAGTGCTGGGCATCAGAGGCTTAAGGAAAACACGTGCGAGGGCTTTCGGGCCAACCCTCCACCCTAAACCCTACACTTTAGGATTTAGGGCTAGTGGCAAGGCCTATAAAGGGTTATACAAAGGTTACCAACGGATACGAAGGGCTTACGGCCACTGCCACTAAGTATGCGGAGCAGAGACGAAGGCAAATTGAGGTCCTGCGGGGCTGTAGTTATTAAACCCCCAAATCCCTAATCCCCCTTAAACCCTACTAAACCCTCGGCCCTAAACTCTAAACCCCTAAATCCTAAACCCTAGCCCTAAACCCCTGAATCCCCCAAATCCCCCCAAAGCTTCCGAAGCTGGCTCGTGCCGGCTCCGATGGGATATACCCAAACCCATAAGCCAAAGGGTCCAAGAAGGTATAGGGTTGACATCAGGGTTTAGGGTTTATAGGGTTTAGGGTTTGTAGGGTTTAGGGTGTAGGTAGGGTATAGGTTTTAGGGTGTAAGGTTTAGGGCGTAGGATTTAGGGTATAGGGTTTAGGGTATAGGTTTTGGGGTTTGGTATATGCTTTTTCCTTAGGGCCCAAAGGGTCCCCATATACTTACTTCAAGACCCAAGCATATATGCCATGTAGCTACATGGACCTTTGGGTCATGTCGGAGCTGCTTCAGCCCAGTCTCCCTCGAGGAGAGAAAGACTAACACAGCACATGTCAAGCCTTGGTTCTTGTAGAAGGTTTCCTGCAACCCCGATCTCCTACAGCTTAGTACTACTTCCCCCCAATTCAGCAGGTCCAACCCATAAATTTGAAGGTAATTGTTCGTCCTCAGGGATGTGTACCCTCTTGTCCGGGTGACTTGCTCACGACCATGTCTTGGTGCCTGTGCTGAGATTCGGCGTAGCTTCCGATGCTTCATGAGGGCCCCTGCATTCCCTGACAACGTGAGACCTTGTGTAGCAGCCCCTCTTAAATGCGCAGTCGTCGAGATGAGAGATCGTCAATGTGAGACTTGCCGGAAACAGGGGTCCCTTTGTTCGGGCCCCCAAGTCAAAAATTATCGTTTATATGCATAACTTGGTCTGGCGGTAGTTACTTGCTTCGCAAAAATCACCTAGATCGATAGGGAACGTCCTAAGACAATAGACACGATTCATTTAGGCTACTAGCATACCCAAGGAAGAGCCCAAAGCCTGGAGATCGATAGGGGACGCCCTTATTCAAAATCCAAAGAGACCAAGCAAGCAATTACGAGGCCACCTCAAATTAAGGCCTACGTATAGTCTGTTGAGATCTATATTGAGTTCCCTCTGTTCATGGAAAGTACCAGGTAGCTACCATCTTGGTCAGGAGCAGGTCCACAGAAGGTGCCTAGTCCTACCTTGCAAGAGTCTGGGTTGCTGTTATAAGTTACTATATTGGGGAAACCCTATTATTCGCTATGTATACCCATTATGGTAACTTAAATTAAGTTCCTTAACAGCGACCCAGGAGTGACAGACCCCAAGTGCCCTCTTGAAGGCTTAGCTGCCCCGAAATAGGACCTGCATAGACCCCAGTCGAGGCTAGCAAGCCCTAAGCCCTAAACCCTAAGTTGCTCCTCAAGCGAGAACACCTAGAATCCCTCCCGGTCTTTACATATCCACCTCAATGTTGAGCAACCCAACCGCTGACTATCGTTATTGATAATGATTCCGGTAGGGCTTGGGTTAGGGCCGCACCCAGTAATAGGGGTACAAAACGTATGTACCAGGATCCCATATAGGTCACTTAATATTAGCTTTATTGAGGGACCCTTAAGTAGAGCCCTCAATATAGTCACTAACGACGAACCCATGTCCATTAAGTTATGCGGGAACCACTGCCTGTGGCTCATATCAATTCCATTATCGCTGTAGTCTAAATGGTTGGATCCTAACCTCAGGTAGGTCGGTTGGTCTCCGAATCGCTAAGTACTTGGGGAAGAAATCCTAAGTTCATACACAGAAGCCTAAATATCTAGCCTGGGCGCTTGCAAGACCTCAGAGCCCTTTGACTTCTAGTTTTATGCTGGCATTAAACTTTTGAGCCCTAAACCTTGATCCTAAACTCTAGAGACTCTACAGGCTCTAAGTCTTTAAATTAAACCTCAACTTATAACCCTAAACCCTAAATCCCTAAACCCTTAACCCTAAACCCTAAACCCCATATTAAACCCTCGAGCCATAGACCTCGACGCCCAGGTGTCTACTTCAACTTGTTCAGCGTCCAGTTTGAGGCCTCAGGAAGAGATCCGGATGGGTTGGGCTTCAGGCTTGCGGCCATGGGATGTCGGGTTAAGGGTTTAGGATGTAGGGTGTGGGGTTTAGGCTTAAGAGTTTAGGATGTAGGGTGTAGGGTCAGGGTTAAGGGTTTAGGATTTGAGTTTAGGGTTTAGAGCCCCACCCAGTACTAGTTGTGCAATGGGACTATGTGTGTACACATATGCATTTTAAAGTAAATACATATATATATATGTATATTCATATGTGTAGGGGCCCTACCGTAGCTATAGCCCCCCTTAAGTAGACAGAATATTGGGTATATGGGGAGCTTACTATCATATACCCCAAAGCCATATTCTATTTACTTAAGGGGGACTGGGGGACTCTACCCCATTGCCTAAAACCCTGAACCCCAAATAGGAGTTTCCATTTTCTTTTCCATTATCCCTATATCTACTTAAGGGGGACTACCCGGGTGACTATACCACTAGCCCTTGTGGCCACCATCCGTGGTCGCAAGCCCAGGCGTGAGAGGTAGGACTTAGGGTTATGTAGGTCTAGGGGGTTTAGGGTTTATACCCTAATCCCTAAAACCTTTTGGGGTTTAGATACGGTTTGGGGTTTAGAGCCTCAGATGCTTTGCTTCGGGACTGAGGGCTTTCCATATTTGGTTTTCCGCGATTGCTCGGCTAATTCCTCCTCGCAGTAGCTGTCTTTAAAGGGGCTTTATGTCGGTGCTTTAACAAATCCTATTATGCTTTTTAGTAACTGTCTGGCTGGCTTCTGGAATCCTATTCGCAGGTCCCTTCTTGAAAACTTTGCATCCAAATATGCCTGATTGCAGTAGTGGGGTCGAAACTATGGAAGCATATGAGAAATTTGACGCGCCAACACAACAAATGGTCAAGATTTCCTGGCCAAAAGGGACCTCCAAAAATAACATCTCATGTCGAGACACGTCTTCATGTGACTGTTCAAGGCATAGCCAGGTCAATACACCCAGATCCACAATCCCCATACCAACCCCTACGTAAAACCTGCTTGCATACCGCGTACAAACATGTACATAAAAAATGCATGCCCTTACGTAATGCTGGGAAAGGGACCCCGCATATCCGCGTATAACCCTGAACCCAAGACGCTTCTCTTTCAGGGGACTATCCTTTTTATGGTGGGCTCGGCATTCTACGCCTTCGCGGCCTTTGTGAACGGCCTGCCTCTCGGCCTCAGATGGTCTCAGAACCAGAAAGATTTCGGGCTCAGGGTTTACAAGCCCTATAGGTTTTTGGGCAGTTCAGAGATTGAGTTTTGAGGTATAGGGTTCAGGGTTCTAAACACCAAATCCTAAGCCCTTGACATTAAGCTCCTATCTCCCACTTCTGGTTTGCACGTCAACTGCCCATGTAGCTCAAAACAAAGCCCCCTCGCAATTTCATACGGTTGTTGGGAGGGTACAGAGGTGTTGGGGGGTTTCGGGGTATCGGAGATAGGGTGTGGAAATGGGATTTAGGGGTTCACGATGGCACTGCCTCAAAACGTCTGCCAGGGGTCGTCACGTGTCCTTCAATAGTGCATGGTTTTGCAGTCTGAAGCGTTTCAAGGCACTATAACTGAATTAGTTCCCCGGCTTTGAACGACGAGGTGGTAACCTCAAATGTCAGATATTCAAGATGTCATTTTTTCGTCAAGGTCCACAATCTTCACAACCTTCCGATTTTTACGCATGGCCCCAAACCCTCAAACATGCATCTGATTTGCAGATAGTTGCAGCTGTTTTTAAGTCTAGAAGCGCACGGTCTAGGGCTCAGGGCTTTAGATCAGGATTTTGAGTTCGAAATTTGGGCCAAGTTGGGGCGCTTATGGGTCACTTGCTTGCAATCCCCCTATTATGTACCCTCAAACGCGCAGCTTCTCCTTTAGAACCCTAGGCCTTAAATTCAAGTCGTTTAACATGAGCTTTAGTCTAAACTCCTGGTATCCCCCTCAGTATCTCCTAGAAAACTCCCCTAGATAATCCTCTATATGACCCCCCTTAAGGAGTTTAGACTATAGCTCAAATGCTTCCCCCAGTGTCTCTGTCAGCCCAAGGAACCAGAGGAGCTTCGACACCTTGACCAACCAGCTTCTCACCACCGTCACGTCGCTCTACCTAGGCGCGTTCTCCAGGTGAGTAGTCTTTGTCGTCCTTGTGGGTGTAGTGGTTTGTAAGAAGAATGCAAGCTTAGGTCCGCACTTTGTGAGCTATATTTCAACAGAGAACCTTAGAGATCCACATACAGCTTAGGTTATTGGTTCAGGGTTTGTGGAGCGGTTCATGCTCCATCCGGACCACCCGGAAAAGAAAAGCCATGCTCACACCTGCGTATTTCAAGCCCACGCTCTCACCTGTTAGGGTTTCGAGTATCCATACACCACGCGAACACGTGAGCTATGGCTGTATGGTGCCTTAGGTGGCTGCGTTCCACACAAGAAACATGGAGTCAAGAAATATTTCTGTCATGTTGAAGGGGCCTCCTACCAGGGTGCATGTTTCGTACAGAGATTGTGATAATCCTGAGCCGAAGAATTGTAGCGTGTAAGCCCGTTAGAGCCCGCGTTGCAGGCAATCTGCCCCCAATGACAACCCCCGTCAGAACACCGATCACTTAAGACAATCATTCTGTATCAGGGGGTCGGTCGCAACATCCTTGATTATATGCGTGACGCAGGGGATGAATGTATATTTCGGGCCCTCCCCTAGTTACTAGTGGTCAACACAAGCTGTAGTTGCGATCCGTGGGAGTGGAGAGCATAATGTATCATCCTCACGACCTCAAATCGCCAAACGACGACCCTACTTGGAGGGTCAGGGGGACTTAGTAAGTAGCTCTATAACGGGGATACAGGATAACCCAGGCTACTATGTGGGCTACAGAGGTTATTAACCTACTTACTATGTCTCCCTGACCCTCCAGTAGAATTAAACATTACCTGCTGCTCCGATTGATCAGGGCCACTTGGAACGACCTCACCCCACCCAAGCCCGCAAGCCTCAAACCACAAATCCGTGTACAAGGAGGCGCGTTGATGTATGTCATGGGCTTCTTCCCGGCATGAGAAAGGATAAATTGGACGGGAGGGTTGTGCAGTTTAGGGTGCTTGCATTTTTGTTTGGGTCGCAGCAGAGGGTAGCTTTATTCAACGTCGCTGTCGAGTTCTCATACCAGGGACACCAGGAAAATGTAGGGACTAGTAGCTCTGAGCCCTGAACTTTACAGTGGTTACAGGGCTACCGCTTATATATATATATGGAGGTTTCCCAAAGTTATGGGTGCCTTTTCGGGGCTCCTTAGAATAAGGACTACAGTATATTGGGGTCTATATTGGGGTACCCTAATTCTGGGAAACTACCATATGTATACATATAGTTAACTCAGACAAAGTTCAACTCTCAGGTTTGAAGCCCTGCCAGCCCAAGAATGTGTGCTGGTTCTGCCGAGCGAGACTCGTACAGTAGATCCTGGGACATGTGCTCTCCACCCTTAAAGGCGAAGCTTCAGGCGCTAAAGCCCAGAGCCTGACAATCATGCACCCTAAACCACCGCTCAATATAAGCTATAGTCTAAACTCCTTAAAGGGGTTTAGTCTCATCGGGGATTATAGAGAGGAGTGTTAAAGGAGCTATTAAGTGACACGCGAGGAGTTCAGACTGTAGCTCATTTGCTCTGAGGCACTACCAGCTTAGAGGGACAGGTCTGGCCGTGAATGAGAAAGAAGCCCTGGTAATGTAGACCCATGATTAGTAAACCCGCTCCCTTTAAGGGCCTTAATATTAGGATCCTTATTATAATCCCTATTCAGGGGAGGGGGTTTATTAATCAGGGGTCGACATTAAGCTTCCTCCTGACTTGAAAAGCTCACAGTAAATAGTACACTTGGGACGACAACAGACACTGTGGTAGCTCGAGGTGTCCAAAAAGTTCGGGATCCCTGGAACAAGCATGATGGGATGTTGGGGTGCATGTTGGGCCCCCCTACTTCTGGGAAAGCCCCGTTTAATTTAAAGACCCCTCGACACTGAACCTCTAAACCCAAAACCCTTAAACCCAAAGCCCCTCAACCCTAAGCCTCTAAACCCCAAACCCTTAAGTCCAAAACCTCTACTTAAACCTGTAACCCTGACCCTAAACCCCCATCGACCCTAAACCCTAAACCCTTGATACCCTAAACCCTAAACCTTAAACATTGTTCCACACACCCTAAACTCTGAAGCCCAAACTCTTAGCTCAGCTGAGGCTCCGTGGCGTTCTTGCCGGACTTGGGCTGCAACGAAACAATGGTCCACATCGGCGCCTCCTACTGTTATAGTCCTCTTAAGTAGATATAGGGATACTGGAAAAGAACATAAAAACTATTATTTAGGGTCTAGGGTCAGGGTTTCGGGTTTAGGGTTCAAAAAGTTCCCCCAAGAAGATAGAATATGGGGATATAGTGTTTAGGGTTTAAGGTCTAGGGTTCTAGTTTTAGGGATGATGGAAAAGAAAATGGAAACTACTATTTAGGGTTTAGGGTTTAGTCCCGCCTGAAGTAGCTAGAATATGGGGTGTATGGGGATCTTATTATAATCGACCCAAAGCCATATTCTATCTACTTAAGCGGGACGATAGCCTTGAAGACCATAAGGAGCTTTTACTTCGGGGCCCCTAACCCCTAAACTGCCCCTGAAGACCATACGGAGTTTTTACATTGGCACTTAAAGCCTATGAACTTTAGCTAGGTTGGGATTTTTGAATTAAGTCCTAAAGAAGCAACCTGAAATCTCCAACGTTGATGCTTTGTGCGGATTTGGTCATGGCTTGTTTACGTATGTTCTTTTCTGGGTCCTGGAAAGGCAATACATGGCAAGGTGAGGGTGGATCCTTCCAGGTGTGTCCACAAAATGGGATACCTTCGAATCGAGGAGGTGCGGCCAGTTATAAGTTACAAGGGAATTGTTGCTGACCTCCTTGGGCCTCTTCAGGGTAGGGTTTTGAGGAATTCCCCTATGACTTTGTTTGGACTGCTCCAAGGGATGTGCAGAAAACTCCCAGGTGGCTTTTTGGGTCAAAAGTGAAAGAAGTGAACCTAACCCCTAATCCCTAAAGTCCAATTTTTGGGATCCTCGGTTTATGGCATGGATCAAACGGTTTGGGGTTTAGGTCTGAGGGTTGATTACTACTGCGCTACCATCAAGGAGCTTAAACGAGTGCTAAGGCGCCAGGATGTTGAAATCTGATTCCAATAACGCGATTGCCGTGTCATGATATTTTGGCTGAGTTATTTTCCTGGAGCCTGACTAAAGCCAGCGCACTCCATGTCCAAAGAGGGCAGATCCTGAAGCCTAAGCCCTAAACCGTGAACCCTAAACATAGCGTCCCCCTTTAGGAGGTAGAATATGGGGTATATGGGGATCTTATAAACATATACCCAAAGCCATATGCTATCTACTTTATAACCAAAGCCATATTTTATCTACTTAAGGGGGACCATAGAGCAGACCCAGAGCTTTGAGTGCATCAATCCAAAAAAGCCCTGTACAAGTACTATATAATCTAAGGCCGAGTATCCACTTCATTCCACATGTTCTCTACCACTTTATTCTCCTTTTAGCCTATACTTACCAAGCATGAGCGACGTACTCACCCAGTGTTCCCCGAAATTGTTATAACAAGAGTTAACCCTAAACTCTAAAACCCCAAAGCCTCAACCCCATGGTGTCATGTGGTTTATCCCCTTTAATAACCCCTACAGTGCTCCTATATATATATATATGTATATATGTATATATATTCCCCATAGAACCCCTTTTAAGGAATTTAGACCCTCGATCCGAACCCTAAACCCTAAATCCTAAGCCTTAAACCCACGGTGTCATGTGGTTTTCAGGTGCCTGCCTGTTCATCCTGGGTAGCCTCATCTTTTGCTTGGCCTCTTTGACGTGCCTTGGCTTAGGGCTTAGGATTTAGGATTTGAAGCCAGCAGTGGTTCTCCTGCGGCATTCAGTTGGACCTACCAGGTAGACGTCCACAAGCCTTTTGCAAAAGGGTTTAGGATTTAGGGTTTAAGGGTCCTATGTGCCTTCTATGATCACTTGAGTAAGATGCACCGGTTTCTGTAGATACTAAAAAGATCCTGTAGAACCCATAGTGCCCGAAACTTTGTGAATTGTGGTACTGTAGTTGAGGAAGGTCATGGGGGATCCCTCATGTCTAATAGCAGGAAAGGTTCAAGGTGTAGAGAGTTCAGGCTTCCGGGCTACTGCGCTTGGGTTCAGGGTCTAAGTGCAACCCTAAACTAAACCCTAAACCGGAGTATCGAGTTGTGGCTTTGGAGATTTGGTCCTTCAATCGAAGCATGAAAGTTCTGGGTTCTAGGGCCCAGGTTCAAGAATTGGGATCTGCCGCTTCCGCTTTCTGAAAAGGAAAGGTTTAGGGTTTAGGGTGTGCGCAAGCCAAGTGCTTGAGTCTGGCCACTGGAAAAGGGTTTAGGGCTCAGGGTTGAGGACTTTGGGTTATGATCCCGTCTCTTAATAATGACCACAACCCCCCCCCACCTCGAGCAATGATAAACACCCCTCAAGACCGTACAATTACATATTAAGTAACCTAAACTAAGTCAGTATGAGAAGGCAACCTCCATTTTCTTGTATCTTAATTCAATCTAAGTTCCGTAGCAGCAACCCAGTTTATGATACGGGGACGGGTTTTTTTTATGAGGGGAGAGGGTCATATTTTCTTCTTAACTTTCTGCAGGCCTTCCTCCATCATCGGGGTGACCTGGTTTAGGGTTCAGGCTCAGGGTGTTGGGTTTAGACCTCGAAATCCCAAGCCTCACTACGAGACGCGGGATGCGCCTCGTTGTTTTGTGTGGTCCCTATTTGCTGCCCCAGACTTTATGCATATCCTCATCAAAACCCAAGACCCCATATACCTCCATATAACCCTGCACATCTTAACATGTCCTTGCCTCACCCTTTACATCCCTATGCATGCCTTTGTACTTGTGATATTGAACGGGGCCCCAAGTAGTGCAAGAACTCCTTCATCCCTAAACCCTAGCCCTAGACCCTAACACATCCTTACAAACCTTCTTTTATCCTTCTACATCCTTCATTATCTGCACAAGGAACATCTACCGCACCAGCCACGTCCTGTCCAACCCGGAGAACCAAATCCTACGCCCTGCGTCCTCTGACAAGCTGGCAGAGAAAGATGCAGCCCCGTAACGTAGCACAGGTTCCCAACGGTTTATGCTGGGCAGTTTCAAGCGACCTCACCCCACCTCACCCTACATGGTGGCTTCTATAGGGAATAGTACCAAGATGGCCCTAGATTGGGAATTGAAGTGTTTCTAAATTAACCTGGTTTATGGGAACGCAAACAGAGAAGAAGCATCAGCTTATTCGGGTGGATATGATATCCCTACCTTGTGTTGGTTGGTTGCAATGGGCTGGGGCACTCCATCTATAGTCCCCCTTAATTTAATATGGGGTATATGGGGATATGTGGGGATCTTACTATAATATACCCAAAGCCATATTCTATCTACTTAAAGGCTTAGGGGGGATTATATCAAATTTGCGAATGTTCTGCTTTTGGCCCCTCAGGCTGCGTTTTATTGTGTTCTTGGAAGCTTGCTTTATAGCTCTGCTGGGTCAGTGCTGTTTTTAGCTTTACAAAAGCCCAAATAATGTGGTCCTCGTGGGCTAGATGCCCCCAAACAACAACGGTTCTGTGTTTACCGGGGTGGGACTCACCCACACACATTTGGGTCGTAGTTTTCGCCTAAAATCGGCAGGGACCAGGGTTTCAGGAGCTCAGATAGACCTGAAGCCTTAGCCCGAACCCCTCAATAATTGAAAGTCCAATGGCGCGCTGCTAAAAATGCTTTGCTCCACAGAACTTCCCCCAAATTGGCACGCCCAGACGACCTGGAGTTGTCGAAAACTTGGCGTAAGACAGAACCCCTCACACTACTCGAGATTAAGCATTAATCCGCCCTAAACCCTAACCCAGACCCCTGGGCGGATCTAGAAAGTAGAACCCCCTTAAGGATTCCTAGGAATTACCCAATAGTAGTATAGGGTACCAAATTGGGGGTTCTACTTTCTAGATCCTCCCAAGGGGTCTGGGAAGCCCTAGTCAGCGAAGTTAGTTGTGTTTGGTTTCACCCCCAGGGTTGAAGGTGGAGCTGGATGACTCAGGTTTTGGGTTTAGGGTTTAGGGTTTAGGGAGATGATTGGGTTTTGGGGTTTAGGGAAAATTCAATGTATAAGCAGGGAAGTAACTTAGAGCCCACTCTAGTAGATCAAGTCTTGTGCGAGATATGATGCTTTTTGCCGCAAAGCCCTTCAAACCCAGCCCCCATATATCCTCCCCAATCCCAGTTCATATTCATATTTTCTTGTCCATATGACCCTCCATTATGGAAATTATAGAAATCCTCGTATAGTCCCTTTAAAGGGACCCCAGAATCCTGGTTTTGGGAACCTAGACTTGCTGTGGGACTCAGCGTAGCTTGTTCCCCGGCCGCGGTCCTTACTCGGAGGTATAAGGGCAAAAAGGCGCTTTGCAACACGTAGGGGTCACTGTTACTGTTGAGGGCAAACAGGATTTGAGTTGGGAGGTTTGGGGGTTTAGGGTGTTGGCTTTAGCTTAGGGATCCAAGTATGCAAATGATACCTACATTGGGCCCCAAAGTCTGTCAATATTACCTACATTGGGCTTATTTGGATCCC
>CAJNIZ010044895.1:5334-16396 GCA_905231905.1 Symbiodinium pilosum
TGAGGGATGATAAAAAACCCCGTAATCAGGTTTAAGAGGGAGCCCGTCCTTAAGTCAAAACCTTGTAAAACGATAAGAGTAAAAGTAAACGATAACGGCGAAACCTTGTAAAACGATAAGAGTAAAAACGCACGATAGCAGGATTAAGGGTCATTTAAATGGGTGGTGGGTTTTCATCACCCCTCATATGCCTTTTGCAGACACATATGTACATACATGTATATATATATATTACATATGTATAGAGGTACACTGGTGGCATTTTGGCTCAAGCATTGTATGACTGCCAGAGCCAAATCCGTCAATCACATGGTCCCTCCTTCAGGGCGTGACGCTGGTGGTTTAGGAGATACCTGCTTGGATGGTCAGAGATGCACGCTGAATTTTCCCATAGCGACTGGGGATGGACAACGCAGCATACACCTCGGGCGAGTGTACATTTTGTGGTCGGATTTGGACGTCCTGCAAGTGCCGACAGCGAATGCTCATTGCATGTGTACCGTCATGCGGCCCAGTAATGCTCGCGCTGCCGTTGCTGCAGGCCTGGAAACTGATGTGCTGGAGCGAGCAGGGACGTATGCAACTGGCAAGGAAATCCCAGATGCCTTTGCATGACAGCTTGTTTGGTAGGGAAGATCTGGAAAGAGATCCCAGGCAACGCAGCGGTAGGCGAAGCAGACGGCCAGTAGGCGTGTGGCAGGAAGTGGGCACCATCATGCTGCGCATGTCCATGCTACAGGATCTGCCACAAAATGATGTACTGGCAAATAAAGTCAACAAAGCTATAGAGTATAGAGGTCTTCCAGACAGGGCTCCCCAAGATTGTATATATATATTCCCACGATGGTTTTGTTGGGACAGTGCAACAATGCTGAGAAGAAAGAAAACCCTGTGTATTCGAAGTCTTTCAGAGCCGCTCCCCAAGACTTTTAAAACATTGGTGATGTTGGTTTTATTGCGGCGGAGCAACATTTTTGCGTGATCTTCCTGGTCTTATCGGGACAGCGCATCGAATCAATTTGTGCTCCCAGACTGCACAACAGCGTTGCACTGTCCCAAAAATCAAGAATGCAACATCGCTGACCGTCTCAAGAACACCAAGAAAATTTATTGTTTGGAGGGTCTGCATGCCTTAGCTCCCAAAGCATTGGTTTAACTGGGACAGCACAGCATTTGTTGCACCGTTTGTTATGGGGGCAGTGCAGTTCCCAGACTGCAAATATGTGTACTGTTTGAATTTATGGCTCTGAATCAAAAACACTGGGCTTGTAACAGGCTAGGGCGGCCATTTCGCAAAACGGGTTTCTACTGGAATCTCCTGGCTTGCGACAAGTGCCTTCGCGACAACGTTGTTTGGTCGGGCATACCTGCACCAAGCATTCGCAACAAGGGTTTGTGATAACAGGCCGCGACAAAGGGGTACGGATATTGATCCACAGCCATATATTCTTCTATACATAAATAGATAAATGAATATGTGTATATATATATACGTATATGTACATATACGAACGCGAAAACATTGATTTTCCCAATACAACCAAGAAAACCAAGCAGTGGAAGGTCTTCAAGGCCTTGGCTCCCCAAGACTCCTACAACTTCGCAGATTCTACAAGCATTCTGTCATGGCAGATTGAAAAAGTGCTGCACAGTCTTCATCAAACCAAAAACCCTTCAATACAGCTAATCAAACTAAATTTGGAAGGCTGTCGGCTGCCCATACAAATCTTGTGATACATTTGATTGGATCAGTCGGCAATAGCGTTGCGCGGTCCTAGTCAAAGCAATCAAAAAAAGCAAAAACGTTGCCAACCAATGAAACCAATGTTTGGAAGGTCTCCGGGTTTCAGTCTAAATCCCGTGGCAAATTTGAACGGAATAGATACCGGTATGCCCTCATTCCGGACTCCTGGTTTTCGAAATGGCTCCGTTCCACATAAACTTTGTACTTATACAAGACTTTAGCTAGCAGCCAGAACCGTCGAATCCTGATAAAGGTTCCAGCTCGTGGGATGATGTTAGAGCATTACAGGCGCCTTGGTTTGCGGTCCTGCCCGTGCAACACTGCAAACCAAAGCTTTTCTGTGTAGGAACATCCGCAAAATGTATACTGGTAGTGCATATGTGTCCCTTGCAAGCCCTGTTTGGACATGCTATGGTGAGTAGCCCTTGTTTCACACGGAAAAATTATCCTCCCAAGCCGCGTGCGGCGTAGAGCTGCAACCCGCAAGCAACGACACCCATTGAACCCCGTGTAGCCTTTCCTGAGTATCTCAGCCTGATAAATCCAGAATACGTATGGATGCAAACAGTAGCACATCTGCCATAGTTGGATGCATGTTGCTTCGAGGGTCAACTTCAGCCGTGCTCCACAAGACTCAAACCTGATTTTTTCATTACATCTTTAACATCCAGTCCTATTCTCTCAACCCTCAAAACAGCTGCCAGAGTATACCATAGAAGCCTGTACATTACCAACATAGCGTATCGAAACCATGGAAGTTGGTGGCATCCCGCCTGCCTCTTCAGGTGAAGGAATCAAAGCAAGATGTTGCTCAGCTTGTCACATGCTTCGTTTCCTAATCCTGGAGCCATCTCTGGACTCCAAAGTAAAGACCTGCAGTTGTGGGTTTTGGCTTACAAGTTTTGTACTTATGGAGCTTTGTCCATCAACCTGGCACATGGAGGTTACCCGGGTATTCCGTCGCGAAGGTTCTCCTTTCATCTTCTTTAATAGCCATTTGTGGGAGTCAAAGTGAAAGGAAGCAAGGATGTAATTGTCGCAACACGGGACAGAATGTTCAAGAATATGTTTGTTGGGAAGCGAGGGGCGGGGACTGGGCTCGGCGGAATCTACGCCATTCTTGCCCAAAAGTGTGTGTGTGTGTGTGTAGCCTTCGAAAGAATGCGCAGCATGCCCCCATGGCATTGTACTGATTTTCGTCTGTGGCCAGTGCAGGTTTTGGGTGTTCGCGAAAAGGGCCTGCATCTATCTAGTTCAAAGCCAACACCCGGACTTCTCAACAGAAGATAGGTGATCTGACAGGCAGCAAGGAGGCAACCCTTCAAGACAAGCAACTGGGATCGTGTCAACATCTTGAAGCCCTCTCATCAGAGGCCGGACTCTCACTTCTGCGTCTCTTCGATGGGCTGCCTGGTAACTTAGCAAAAGCCATCAGAGGAAGCAGCACTGAACCAGGGACCATCAAGGCGTGATTCGTGTAACTCAGGTTTGACCCGATGCATTTTCTGGAGGCATCTTGCTGAGGGACTCCCTAAGGATTTTATGACTGGAGGACGGCATGCTTAATTCAACTGTCACAGAAACCGACAACATGCCAGGAGTCCTTGTCCAGGGCATGGGTTATTTATTACATGCGTGGGGCCCACTGCGTTGTAGTGCGGTCTACATCCAACCAAAACTGGACACTGGCTTGTTCTGAAAGACTCAGAAGCCTTGCGAAGGCAAGTGCGCAGACTACTGGAGCAGCTTGGACCTGCGCGGGTACCTGTACGTGTTTGGCGGCGGGCTGCTCCTCCTGAGTGTTGTCAGCTTCGAACCTCGATTCTGGAAAAAAGATATTGGGGCCCTGCTGGTGGCCGGCTACGGTAGCAGGTTAAGGCTTCTACTATGAAAGCGGAAGCACGCCATCGTTGTGTATTCATCTTGCAATGACCCGCATTACTCCGACTGTTCCGTGCGTCAGGTGATAGGACTCGCTGACGGGAACAATTAGTCATTGGCTGAGGCTGCTGAGATAGTCCCAGCAAGGTCTCTGCATCGGGTCCTTTGCGAGCTAGTATCCTGCACATGTGCATAGTGATTGTGAACGAGGCCCATGCCCGTATGGTGGACTCCTGAAAATTAGAAATCTTCCAGCCTCCATTCCAGCATGATTTAGATTCCACATTTGAGGGTTTCCGGCTTTGAAATTAGAAGACACTCCCTTGCTTCAGCGCAGCATTCAAGTTGGATATCGTTCAAATTGAGCACCGAAGACGACAAATTAAACACCTCCCAGTGACATCCCAGTCACATCAGCTTGTTGAAAACAAGTGCCTCTAGAACACCTTTTGAACGAACCTGGAACGCCGAGAGACCGCCTACCAGAATTCCCTTGAACCCCTTTAGAAAGCCCTGGAACGCAAAAGGGGCCGCCGGGCATGTTGCGTCGGTACAGAAAGCTGGAAATCTGTCTCAGCAGCGCTGTTTAACTTCTTGCAGGTTTGCAAATTGCAAGTTTCAGGCGTCCATTGTAGTAGAACTTTGTGCGGAGGTCCTTCTTGGATGGTGTTGGAGACGTGTATTTGGTCGGACTAGGGCAGGCTGGTAATCAAGTCGTTCATAACTGCCCTGTCGTTTCCCAATCCTGCGGCTGGTGAGTCATGCCTCCCCTCCGAAGCATCCGCTGCGTGTCTTGAAGCAAACAATTCGAAAACACGCCTGGAACTCCATGCTGAGACATGTTAATTTTTTGGCTTACAACACCTGATCCAGGGTCCAAATCAAGTTGGCCATCATCCCGTTTTACACAGTGGTGTGGGATTCCTGTGGGATGTACTAGCTCCTTCAACCACTGAGGAATACCTCTACAATGAGTGCCTTGGCATTTGCTTCGGCTCACGAAAAAGGAGTCCCGCCCTGAACATGAATCAGAGCCCTTGGTTTAGGCCGGCTTTGCGGTGGGGTTCTAACACGTGGTGAAAGGTTAACGTAGAGGATTATAGCTGGTTTGCGGGCTGCTAGGGCTTTGCGCTTGAAAGTTCAGTTCGTACAAGAAAGGCGTCATGTTCCATGACTTTGCAGCCTCTGAACTCAAGTTCTCCTCAGCTGCAACTGTACAACTTCACGGGGAGAAGAGGAGAAAACGTCTTTGTTGAATGCAGGTGTTAGCTTCTTTGAGGCCGATATAAGTAGGAGAGTTGAACATGAAAAGGCAAGATCTAGATGTGATATCGAGGTAAGCCCGAACTTTATCTGGAAGCAATTCAGCCATATTGCAATCACACCAGGTTCACCCCGTATCAGAATCGTAGGCAGTTGTCTGCAGTCTTCAGCTGAGGATGTACTGTTGCTACAAAAAGTCTCGCATGACCCTATAGCATGCTAGAATACCATAATTCGCAAGGAGAATGTACTTAATTTGTGTAGAATTGTTTGAGTTGGCCACCGTAAGTCGTGTACGACAGCCACATCTACGAAGCCGTCCAAGAACGTCGGACCATCACACACATTTGTCCTAGGGTAGCACATGCTTTGAAGCAATGCAAATCTGCTTGTGGCTTTGCTCAGTGTGCTTGCTTCCATTGTCGCATTTTATTGCATGCGATAAGCCAAATGAATGTTTCCTGCAAAGCCGTAGACGCAAGAACCCCTGACTTTGACAGGGACATGAAAACGTAAGTTTGAAGCCCTACAGCTTGACCTTTCCCACTTGTACCTGCTTAGGTGGGAAAACTTATTCTGGGACACAGTCACGAACCGGAACGTCGACATGCTCAGGATCTTACGCATCTGCTGTGGCTGTTCAGCAAATTCCAGAACTCAAAACAGGCAGCTCTAATACGTCATCAGGCGTGCCAGCTTCTTACCGCCCACTTTCTCGCCACCGCCGGGGCAGTAGATACGATTGTAGCCTTACCTGGTGATGTAAATTCTGTTGACACCGTCGAACCCAAGATGACTACACGATCATGCTGCCACACCTGCTTTCTACGCCCCCTATTCTCTCCTCCGTTGCCTGCTAGACTGGGTTATTGATTGAAGATTTCGCGAAGTAGGGCGGTATCAAATTCAAGCTAGAGGATTGCGACTTTGCTTTCGCCAATTCACTTTGGCGCTGCATGAACAATATCTGCAGGTTGATCTCAGTGAAGCTTTTGATGTGCCGCTCGAACCAGCCTCAAAGAAGCGCGCCAATGAAGCTAATGCAAGCTCGACTCAAGCTCGCAAGCTCGCTGGTAAGACTTAGATTTGAACATGCGAATGCCCCAGCCCTGAAAGGCAGCAGCCTGAAATACCATTGGAAGAGGGAGTGCATATAAAGCTGTTAGGGGTCAAAGCTTGGGGAGTGTAAGGTACACGGCATGATCGCTTCAATCTGCGAAGATGGGCTGTTGTTCTTTGCACAGGGGTGTGGAAGTCTCTTTGGGCCAAGTTTTGGGGGCTGGAAATCTGAGCTTGGTGGCGTGGCTTCATGCCCGCCCGCCCCTCGATAATGCCCATCCAACCCCGGACGGCATTACCATTGCTTGCTCCAGTGCATCGAAGTTGTCAAGCTTTGCGAGGACGTGCATAGTTTCTTTCGCTATGCTGGCATTCGGCTGGTCCTTGATTACGAGCTCTCTGCCCAGAATGATGTGCAGGGTCTGGGTTGCAGTCTTGTCCAGGTGCCTGGTTTGAAGGACGTTTTATTGGATCAAGCCCAAATCCTAAGACCTCGAGCTGAAAACCTGAAGCTGCGGAAGAGTACTGAGAGCAATGCCGCTGCCAACATTATTTGAGGGTGTATTTGGTCACAAAAAATCCGCAAACGCATTCATTCACACCCTTGTTGGAGTCTGAGGGGCTGCCAAGTTGAGTCAGGACGTCGTGGATCAGTTTTTGAGGTCGCAGGCGGCCTTAGGCTTGAGGACTTGAGGTTGAGGGTGAACCTACAGCCCACACAAGTTAGTTCAGGCGCCACAAAATGCAGCCGCATCCCAGAACCCGAATGTCTAAGCCTTCATCCCCAATGCATGTGTCTTTCCCCAGTCTTAGGTCGAATCATGAAGCTATCAAAGTTGCTATATTTTTGTTTTTTTTTGTTCTTTGTGTTCTGCTCCTTCCAGGGCTTGCTGTTCCCTCCACTCTTGGTTGCCGTAAGCACCTCAGGCTTACGAATGTTGGATGGTTCCGACTGGGATTAGGTCCAGGAACTAAAGGTCTGGAAGTAAACATGTTTCGTTGCGGACTCTGTGATCCATCCAGGTAATGCGACGTGGATCCGGTCCTCAATTGAGCTACACTGGCGCAGTGTCCTTACGGAGAAGCTGACAAAGAAATGGCTACTCGCTGTCTCAGTCGTAACCCAAAATTTGAGGGTTCCGGCGAGGAGGTTTACACAGATCCTGCAAAAAATCGGAAGTCATCGGGTTGACTGCGCTTGTTTCTTTAGTTAGGAGATCAGGGCATCCCTTTCGCAAACATGCCTACACACCACATCGGCCCACATGCACCACACACAAGACTTTCAAGGTCTAGACTACAAAACTTCAGAACCACCCATCAGACCGGATGAGAGAAGGCCTCGGCTCATGGTGTGGCCGAAAACCGTTAAAGTCTGCAACTCATCTTTGTTGCCGTTCCCTCTTGGAGCTCAAGGGCTTCACTCTCTGTGGATGCGCTTTTGCTCTCCACGTTCCTTGCTCCGGTCTTTAGCTCCACCACGGTGTCCAGATTTCTGAGATGACGCAGGAATCCTTGGCAAATCACTGAGTTGCCGAAAGCCACTGCTCGATTCTAACAAATGCATGCCCGGTCCCCTCATGGCTTTCGCAGTTGCACAGTCATCGAACGCCCAAGGGGTTGGCCCTGTCATGCCGCAGCGCTCAGCAATTTCTTGTGTGCTGCACTGGCGCATGGTGCGACTGCATCGTCATTAACGCCTGTAGGATTGGAAGTGCGAGGATGTCGTGCCGTTTTTTCAGTTCGTATATGGTGGCTGATGACAGGGGCAGGCAATGCCAAAGGGCACATGTGTGAGGTTTAGCTTTGTCAAGGCCCATGAAAGGAGCTGCGCGTGCCGCGCGCCGTAAATCAGCTTCCGCCCGGTGCACGCGCCGCACACATCCAGAATAACTGGCCGACTGCGCACGGGCAGACTAGAAGCCGCAAAATGCAGACCCAAACACCCAAAACCATGGCATGGGGGCATGTAATTTTGAGAACCACCCTTTGGACCTGTCTTCACCCGCTTACACTGCATGCATACTGCGCTGTGGTATTCACTTTCACGACGTCCTCAGTTTTGTTTGTCTGGCATCTGACTGTAGAGGAATCCTAGTGTGAGAGGAACTGCGGTCAGCTACATTCCATGTACATGTTTAAGGCATGCCCTTCTCACGATTCTTGGGACTTGGAAGCAGCTGAGGCTGGAGAAGATGCATGGCGGCAGTGTAAACTGGAAGGTATGCAGCATTCAGATTGTGGTTCTGCGCTCCTCTTGCATTTCCTGGCCTTCCTTAGCTTCCTCTTGCGAGCTCCCCTCAAAACCTGTCGCAATATACAATCATGGTTGGGAGACACACATCAACGCTTTGCTTTTACTGGACCCGACTCTTTCTGTTTTTTTCATTGCAAATGGTCAGGGCCTGTCACACAATCGTAACCTACTCCTGATCCTGCTCCCGCTCTTACTTGTTCTATTTACTACAAAAACCACACCGCCCCCACTGCTGCAGTTACCGCCACCGCCCCGACGAGGAGGAGAAGGAGGAGGACGGAGACTGCCTCCGCCTCCCCCTCCTGGTACTACCACTACTACTGCTACTGCTACTCCTACTGCTATTACTGCCGCTACTGCCACACTGCTGCTACTGCTGCTGCTACTGCCACTGCTACTGCCACTACCACTACTACTATTTCTTCTTCTACTATAGTAGTAGTAGTAGTCGTCGTCGTCGTCGTCATCGTCGTCGTCGTCCTCGTACTGGTAGTAGTAGCAGCAGCCGTAGCTGTAGCCGTAGCCGTAGCGGTAGCGGCAGCGGTATCAGCAGCAGTACCACGAAGATGTCATTGAGTATAGCAATGAGCATGACTGGACGACGAGAACGACGACAACGACCACGACCGCCACGACCACCATGACCATGACCGCAATCACCACGACCACCCACGGCGACGACGTCGGTGATGACTGCAGCGGCTGCCATTGTCACTGCAGCAACTCTAATATTTGGAGGGTCATGGGGACGTAGTAAGTAGGTTAATAGCCCCTATAAGCTATTTAGTAACCCCAATTATCCCCATTATATTACTAATCCACTGACTAAGTCCCCATGACCCTCCAAGTACAGGTAGAACATGCTGATGCTGCTGCCGCGGCTGCTGCTGCTGCAGCAGCTGCAGATGTTGTTGTGTTCCGTGTTGTGCAGCTTGAGTACGACTCAAGCGCAAGTTTCGGTTTTCACGTGGAGCTCACAAGGCGGCATTGCTAGCGACAGTTAACAAAGCCATCCTGAGGCGGCTCTTGTGGTTGGAGTCCATGGTGATGGCACTGCGGTGTTGGCAGTGGCGTTGCCAAAGTAGTGATGGTGATGCTTCCGCTGTTGTTGCTGCAACGGTGGCTCGGAGTCGTGTTGAAATCACATCTACTCAAATTTCAAGCTTTTGATCCATTTAGCCTGGTTTGGTTGTCCGCTTTGATAAGTGCTTCCAAGACTTGGACTAGACTGGTAAAATTGAGTTCACAGGATGTTTTAGCAAAATGTTTCACCGAACCAGGCGTCATGTCATTGCGTGATTGTGCTCTACACCGACAAGGCACAAGTGTTGCTTTGTGGAAAAATCTTATCCCAGCATTTGTACATCCAGAATTCCTTGAAAGCCGCCCGCATCACAGGTGCCCCTTTGGTCGGCAGTCAAGCCAAGATATGGTTAGAGTTAGGCTTCCACAATTCCAGCATTCGTGTGCGTTCACGGTTTGTGGCACCCGCTTCTAGAAGGCCCTCCAAGGGATCGCGGCTTCCCTAACTCCTGGAAGCCTGCGCAAACTTTGCATTGAGGTGTTCTGCGTTTCTGGCCGCACCCTAGCATGCCAATTTTGCTGTGTTGCTTTCGGACTGGAAGATCGACACGCGCACGGTTGCAAAGGAATGCTCACTTTTCCTTGCAGCTGGAGGGAAGCACAGAAATTGACAACCCAGACCAGCGAATACAAGAAGATGTTGAGCACTTTACAGCACAGACCGTGGAGCTGCTTTGGGACGCGCTGGATCATGTGGCCTGTCTTCAACACTAAGCATTATGACGCAATCGGAATGCGCTATGAGAAATTGTATCCTCAACACCTGCCACGTTACGTAAGTGACCGCAAATTACCATCCGTTCTTTTCAGGATTCGTACGAGCCTTAGCCTTGGACCTGGCAACCCTTTAGCTGCAAGATTGCAGAGGTGAACTATTTCCTCGTCTTTGGTTTGGTGATCTTTGCCCTGACTCCTTCATCAGCGCCAGTGACAATGGGGGCACATATCCCAGGCCCGCTTCCAACCTGTAACCCTTGACTGGACTGGACATGGCTTAGACGATCTTAGACGATTCGCGAGCTAGAAAGCTGGAAGGGGCTTTGTGATTATGTCAGGTTGACGTATCTGGCATAGGAGCTGCGCGATACCCCGCACATTACATCCATTGTCAAAATGGCAAGCGTCCCAGGCTGGTTCCTGATGTTCCTGCTCGCGTGGTCAGTATTCGGGCTGGCTTGTGCCCACTACCTTGGAAAGCAGATGCTTCCACTGAGCATCCAGAGTGAATCTTGCGAAGCAACTTGTCTTGCACAACCGCTTTCATTTTTGATCGTCCTAGTGCGCAGCTTAGCCAGCAGATGTTCGACTGAACACTTTCATGATGATTCGTTTCGTTGTTGTTGCATGATCATGCATGATCATTCAGCATATCTTGCCCTTGAATCGCGCGGTAGATTGCAATGATTGTGTGAGTCGGTTGTTGCTACGTTCGTTGCACTCTCAGAATTGGGTTTAGTAGGAGGAGGTGGTGGTGGTGGTGGTGGTGGTGGTGGTATCTGCGGCGGGTGTGGCGGCAGTGGCTGCGGGGGTGGCGGCGGAGGTGTGAGCAGCAGCGGCGGCCGCCGCCTCGGCTGCAGTGGTGTGAGTGTTGGCGGTGGGCGGCGGCGGCGGCGGCGGCGGGTGGCGGGTGGCGGGTGGGGGGCGGGTGGCGGGTGGCGGCGTGCGGCGGCGGGTGGCGGGCGGCGGTTGGCGGGTGGTGGGTGGTGGGTGGGGGGTGGTGGGCGGTGAGGGGGTGCGTGGTGGGTGGTGGGTGGTGCGTGGTGCGTGGTGCGTGG
>CAJNIZ010044895.1:16496-47498 GCA_905231905.1 Symbiodinium pilosum
GGTGGCGGTGGCGGTGGCGGCAGCATGAGGCCAGTGCAGCTCGCATTTGCAGGCATGTCCACACGGCGCAATTTAGTGGGTTCCCGATATTTCTACTTTGTGTCAGATTTCCACGCCACACCGAGGGCATTTCACACTGAGGCGACAGTCCGAAAAGATTTGGCACATTGCAACGAACACGCAGAGAGCATTGCAGTATATGGCTCCGCTGCATTGGAGTGCTTCTGCTAAAGCTAAGACTTGTGTGGAACAAGATCATGCCATTTGATAAGCCTTCTTGTCGAGGTCGTCAATGATGTGTCAGTTCCGGCTGTGGTGCTTATGATACGGTTGGGGCCCATGTTCACCGTGTCAAGTGTAAACCATATCAGTCGAGACTCGCTGTGGGGACTGTCACTACGGAACAAGTAGGCTCGCTCACTTCGAGTGACTTTGGGCTTGTTGGAGCTTGTTGGCGTTGACGTTTGAGACATGCTCCCATAGGGTCGTCACTCGATGGTGCAAAAGTATTCTGTGCTGTAGCTGCAGTCAAGCTGGGTTCAGAATGCTTTCCAGACAGCTGCACTAAGAACTAAGATTCCACAGGGCTGTTGTAGGGTACCGGGTACCTTTCATCGGCTATGAAACGCTCGACAACGTTGCGCTGCCAGCTTCAGAGTCCTGTTGGGGATCCTTGGACAAATGCCTCATGCTTGCTGGCTGCAGCCTACGACTTTCGCACCCTGATGCACCCTTAGTCCTCCATCTCGGTAAGATTCTGGGATGTGATCCAAAAGAGTGCGCAAGCAACAAATCCAAGCGGAACCTATCATCACTGGCAGCAAGGCACAGGAGGATCATGTCTTCCTTCGGGCGCCTCAAACACATCCTGCATAAGAGCATGCAGCTGCAACGGCGGATTGACACCTTCAAGGCCCATCCGGTCAATCACTGTAGGGTTCCCTGCAGCAGTCTGCAAAAAGGACGCACCACAAATGTACTAGTTGAGATGCCAATTTGTCTTGTCTGGGGCCTGGGGTTCATGTATGTTATTTTCTGTGCCTTTTGTCTCAGAGTTTTCCCCTGTGAGTCAAACTGCATGGATTGGTATACAGCTGCCCAGCTATGTTCTGCCCGTTATCACAACTTCCATGCGTGCAGTCCCTGAACCCTATACGTCCCGCTGCAAGTCTTAGGATGGATCAGCCTGTCCTCCAACCAACGAGAAGGAGGGGGGTAAAGGCCCAAGGATCTCAATTTCGTTTCGACCCGGGCCGCAGGCCTTGCTGGACTACGTGCAGTGGATGCTTCCCACCTTCATCTTGCTACCCTGCCTTTTTCAGAAGCAGGCAGGTTTGCGCCTTGTTTAGAGTCCTAGGCATGGCGGGTTGAATTGTGCAAGCCCGGGGAGGGAATGATGACGTTCCGCAGTATCAGGTCAAGGTTGCCCCAGGCATCCTTGATCAACATGCCTGAACCCTGCCAGATTGATTTTGGTGATTTCATGCAAATCAGTGGCGCCTCCACACATCTGGTCAGCTGCATGGGCTGGTTCGTGAATTCCTACAGTGATGTTTGCGAATGGCGAGCCTCCCTGAGCCTTGGCAGAGGTCCTTGACTTGCCTCACTATTCTCAGGCACATTCAGGCAGAGCTAGCAGATCTGGGTTTACAGGCATCCACGTTACATCTCATTCTAAGAGCACAACCAACTTGACGGCTTCAGGAATCGAATCCTGGAGCTGGAGGATGGGATCCATGCTGTCGCGGAGAAAACCGTGAGTCAACCAACTTTTGTGCCTGTCAACGCTGGGGTTAAGACCGCGATGGACTGTGAATCGCATATTCGCCTTGCTGTGGACATTGATGAAGTTCATTTGCCAGACGGCACACCTTTGTGGCAAGACGTGAGGCTCAAAGTACCCGCTGGAAAGAACGCGCTGATATTTGGGGAGGAGGGTTGTGGCAAAAGCGTCCTCTTCAAAGCACTGGCAGGGGTGTGGCCCCATGTTCCTCAGCTCTCGTCGATGTTTTTGAATTTATCTCTGAAACAGGGTGAGCAACTGTGTTTTGTGTTTTGTGGAGTGTCGGACAGCCAGGTTAAGCTGAGCTGCCTCGAACAGCCTGGACCAAATGAGGTCCTCTTCATACCTCAGCATCCGATTCTGGGTGAACTGCTAAACCCACTAAGGGCAACAGATACTACTCCAGCAAGGCAAAATTGATTCACTGCAGGTAGGAAGATGGACGCGTTTTAATCTTAAGTTTGCAAGCGCTACAAGTGACCCAGGATTCTGCCCAGACGCTGCACGCTGCGTGCGGCAGTTTGCTATCCGCAACTTGAAGCCGTATACAAGGATGAGGCAATCCTAAAGGCAGGGAGCTCAAGGAAAAATGGAGCTCACACATGAACGTGAGCTGTGTTTGGGAGGTGTTTTGATCTGGTTCTTGTCATGCTGCGAGTCCCTCACAGGTGCTTGAGCAAGTTGGACTCAACAAGCTCCTTCATGTCAAGGGTCCGATGCATAATGAAGATGAGGAGGAGGAAGACGAAGGCGAGGAGGAGGAAGATGAGGAAGATGAGGAAGACGAAGAGGAGGAAGACAAAGAAGAAGAGGAGGAGGAGGAGAAGGAAGCGCCGGAGGACAGCAAGGCTGCAGGTGAAGACGAAGAGGCCGGTGGCTTTTGGTAGCTGAATTGCATTGGCACAGAGAGTGGTAAGTTTTGTCACGTTTTCAACCAGAATGAAGGACAATGAAGATGAGCCGCCGCAGGGTGAGGGCTTGGATCGCGAAGATAATTGGATGCTTCGAACATCCCCAGGAATGCGGCAGAGACTGGCGCTTGCGCATGTCCTGCTTCAGAAACCAAAGCTTCTCTTCTTGGACGAAGCCACCAGCAACATGAGCAAGAGCGGCACGATCAAGATGTACAACACATTGCGCCAATCGCTTCCCAGCGATGCGGCCATCCTCAGCATTTCTCACGATGTCTCAACGCTGGCTGATTTTCATGAGATCCACTACTGTGCCCAGGGAGAGGGAGACTCAAAGATGCTTGTGCTGTCAAAGCATGTGGAGCACACAGATCCTCTCCAGATGGGTGACTTTGCGTTGACGTACCAGGATGGGACTTGGACAGAGGTTGGATGTGCACAAGCTCAAAGCTGTCTTTTTCTTAGTCTTAATCATTTTGGATTCACTGATCCTGCTAAAGTGCGACGGAGTTAGGCTGAGCGGATTCTGGGTATGACGAAGGGCAGTTCTTATGCTGAAGGTGACATCGTGGTAATCAGAAGACATCCCTTCCACGCCTCAACGCCTCCCACCAAAGGCCTAGTCTACATGAGTCCCGAAGTCCCAACCCCCGAGTCCTGGAGTGACCGTCTGATTCTTTCAGTTGAGCCATGCACGATTCGATTTATGTGCGTCATCCTTGTTGCAGAGGGCCATGCAATCAACAACACTTAGATCTGGTCTGCTTGAAAAATGTCCATAGTACCATCACTGCACATCAGCCGGATGCCGGCAGTGGTGAATGATATAATGTTGACGGACACCATCAGTATTGATGACGCATGATTGGAGCATGCCCTCTGACCTTCCTGCATCACAACATGGTTTTGAATTCTTTGCATTTGTCATGGGTGTAGGGCAACCCTGAGGTGCTCCTATGCGCGCAGCTGGAAGGGCGCTTTGCCAATGCAACAGTAAGAGCTCAGCGGAGTAGAGTGGTCGACCTAAGTATGAGTCGGGCTATTCATGAACATGGAGCTATTCGCGGCATTCTCGTCAAAGGTGTGGGCGAGGGCTTGGTGGAGTAATTAGAGGGCATAGGCCTGGCTTGGGATTTCCTTAGCAGTTCTCACTCTTAGGCACCGCGCTTCTTCTTGAATCAACCCTCATGTCAGTCCAAGGCCGCGGTGGGTTTGCTGCGCAGCAAACGCTACTCGCTCCTTCCAGTGGATGCTGGTTGATTTCTTGCCAGGAACCTTCCTGAATGTAGAAGGACGCGGGCTGAAAGTCAAAGTCAGAATTCATAGAGCTGATGCATTTTCCAGCCTATTCCAGCAGCAGCCAAGCTGAGACCTCGTGCGTATCACCTTCAACTTCAACAGCCCTCACTTGAGGCTCGCTTGACTTGAGCGTGTAGATGATGAGCTTCACTGCATTCCGTATGGGACGTGCAGTTTTGGATTTACTGAGTCAACTATTATATGTGAGTGGAGCCTCACTTGACTGGAAGGACAAGGGCCCAGTCGGCAGGCGCCCGGGCTGCTGCCATCACGGCAGGTCGGGGGCTTGGTAGTGTTGTGGTGGTGGTGGTGGTGGTGGTGGTGGTGGTGGTGGTGGTGGAGGTCTTGAAGCAGGCTAGATTGTCAGTTCCAGGATCTCAAAGATCCGTTACATGACGGCCGCTCTACGAGGTCAAGGGCAAATGAAGTCAAAGGCTTCTGAGGGAGCAACCTCCCAAATATGTGTAGAGATTTGAAGCTGGTGAGTCACGGCGGGTCCTCTGCTGAACAGGTCAAGCAACTTCGCACACTTTTCGGTGGCACGCTGTGGTGTCCAAGTGCTTTGGCATTTTGCAGCCTCCCCTGAGACCACTTTACAATTGAGGAAAGGCCTGAAGGTGACCTAGGTTGAATTCACAACGCCAGGTAATCCGTTGTGAGCTATCCTTGGTTCTGCAAAACGTGCAATTGGATCGAGGTTGCTGCCAACATTTACCGCGTAATACAGGCTTGCCATGTCCGGCATAGAGCTTGTCGGAGATTTGGCCCAAAGTTTCAAAGCATGGAACGAGGGTTGTGAAGCTTGTTTAGGGTAGAGATCGGCAAGCGTGGCTGGTGACCAAAGATTCCCAACTTGTTTGTTCTGGTTTTAAATTTGAGTTGATTCATGGTCAGGGTTTTGGCTTTGGATTTAGTTTGTGAAGCATTGGTTGCCGGACGCTCACGGACATCCTTCACGGAAATCCGCAGTACACCGAAATCTCGTCAACAAACAATAGAATGCAGGAAAGATCACACGTGCTTTTTTGTCAAAGCAGATACGAGCTGGGTCTGGTTGAAATCACCGAAATAGAAGGCAGACAGGAATCTTTGACATGCTGATGCCTGAAAAGGTTTACTGTCCAGAGTTGTGGGCCATTTGCTGGGCGGGTGAGCACACCTGTTTTGGGCTGTGGCCCAGGGAGCCGATAACAGTCAAGGTCGTTCTTACCTTTGTATACTCCCAGAACAAGACCGGCATCATCCTGTGCCTGCGAAGGTATCTCGAACCGAGCCCTGACCCAAACTGAAAATTCATTGGTGAGCCCACTGTTGCAACTTTGTCAGCTCATCCGCAGACCCCGCATTCGCAAGTCCTTTTCCAATGCCCACCCTGCAAATTTTCCAATAGCCCTCGTGGTTTCCAGTCCTTCTCATCAGGGCTAAGTTTGATGGACATACATGGACACCCCGATCCTGACACCAGGTCCAGTCCAACATTGGACAAGAAACAAAGCCTAATTCAGGCGAGGAAGTGAAAGCGCGATTGTGCGATGCCGGCCGGAAGTGGGTCGAGCCTCGGCCAACGTTTGCTCTCTTTTTGAAACTTAACAACCTATGGTTACCTTAAACTGCATGATGCCATCAGGGAGTGCTCCTGGAAAGAAAGGCTTCTTTCTCAAGCAAGGCTTAACCTTACATGAGTTGAAGGCAGCTGTTGGGGCCACTCTTTTAGTTCAGCCTTTCAGCAGCACCAATGGACAAGATTATGATCAGAGACAGGGCTGCCAGATTCCCAGACACTTCCGTATCGTACAATGTACGTCTTCCGTGATTTGCTGGTTCACAAGTAGATGTGCCCGAGACATTACGTCAGCAGATTCCAAGATCCTTGCAAACAGGTTCAAAGGTACCGATCCAAGCAACAGAAGACCTGATTTCAGCAAGCTTTAGTAAGGCTGCCTTGCCATTGAAGAAGGCAAGATCCTTTTCTCAAGCCCAAAGCGCACAGTCTTCTCTTTGGCATGCAGTAGAAGCTATGCCGCAGGCATGAGTTTAAAAGAACATGCAAGTGGAACAAACATGCTCGCAATAGGGATACAGCTCGAAAGAGCTGCAGAAGCTAGAAGTAACAGGCAGTAGTTCGGTCTGCAGACAGCCCGCGGCACTCAGGAGTTGCAGTCAGGCAAGGGCATGATGAACGGCATGCAGCTCACGCCCCCCAGCTTGAAATAGGTATGGATCTTTCTGGATTTGGGAGTGTTGTAGACCTTACTTAGTATTGCTATGCCTGCTGCTGTGGCCAGTACTTACACTTCAGTCTATATGTTATCCGACCATGGGCAGGAATCCAGACAGCTTTGAAAACTGACCAGACAACAGAGCCCGCAACAATCCGCTGAAGTGAAGATCTTGCACCGCTTACAGATAAGGCCATGAAAGTCCATCAGATTTCAGGTGCTTAGCTTTCACTAGGGGTGATGCTTGTGATGTCTGTTGCGCTCACACGAAACTGGCCCCCTATAACGTGTTTGATTGTGGGGGTGCTAGCAGAATCCAGACCATCCCAGACCCTGCGCTTGTTTGAGGGTCCTTATTTTGTTCTGACCCCCTAATGGTTGTGGGGTCGGCTCCAAGCTTAAAGAGGGTCCAACGCCAAGATCCTTGTTTCAGTCATTTCAAGCCGGTGATGTGTATGTTTCAAAGTTGCTACAGAAGTGTTTTCTTCGGGCCCTCGGCCGGAGCACTGGTGCGAACATATTCCATGGATGCAAGGCCGTGCGAATTGATTGGCGGGCACATCGACAGTCACATAAGCCGTCAATAAGGAGCCCTGTCTTAAGCACCTCTTTTCTGACTTGATCATAGCATCAGCACACCCTGCCCGGCCATAAAACATACAATGCCGTGTCTTGACTGGCAAGACGATCTGGTGCTTCTTACGTGATACACGTGCACGTTCCTAGTTTTCAATCCTGCAAAAATCCGGGGCATCCGAACCTCTCAAGTGTTGTTCCTGTTTATTCTCGCCTTTCGTCCTGAGCAAGATGGATTGAAGAACGTAGGATGTCCCATGAATAAGTCAGGACATGTTTCAGCCCAGAGGCCAAACCCAGATACGAACATGCGACTTCTTTCTTCTCAGGCTTGAGGGAATCGAGGACATCAGGGCTGTGTTAACCCTACGCCCGGACCTTACACGAGGTTGCACAGGTGTGGTTACCCCGAGAGCGAATATGGCAGACGAAAGCTCCTCATTAGATTTTTCCGTTGGTTGGTTCAGACGAAGTGAGAGCTCCCTCACGCTAGTCGTCGTTTACAGTTCTCTCGGCGGGTGAGACGCTGAGTCAGGGAATAATTAAGGGGCCGCAGGGGTGGGCCTAGCTCAGGCGAGGTGCCCCTGTCCCCCTTAGCCCGCTAAATAATGCTGAGAGGGGTGTCAGTTTTATTCTAGCTGCAAGCCTTTGAGGACTGTCCCTGTCATGGGAGTCATCTGCCTTAGACGCTAGTCTGTACGTCCTAGATGCTCTTGACTTCAAAGAATTTCGGCCACGTGCTGCAACCTGTGTAGAGCCACATAGACTTCAGGTTGCCCACTCTTCTGAATCATCGCTCCCCCCGCCACCTCTAGCTTTCACGTCCCTCTTCTCAAGTTCTTGTGTTTGAGGCGGCGGGCTGGTTGGGATTGATGGCTTGCGTTCCGGCTTCACTTCTAAACAGCTCGATATGAAGTTCCAATTGCCTGAGCATTTGGAGCTCCGGGGAGTGGGGCTTGGCCTGAAAATATGTGAAGGCAACATGTGCCAAGCGTTACATGCAAGTTTCTCAATGCGGGAAAATGCAGGTTTGCGACAATTTCAGTTGTCAAGCCGGACCAAGATTGTTGCACTATACGATAGGCGCAGCCTCCAGCGTGTGAGGTTGTTGGCAACTAAAGCTTTCATAGCTATGTTGTAGCGAAGGTTGAGCGATTGCAGCAATTGCTTCCAGCTCGTGCAAGAGACCAACGTGTAGCATCCGAAGCACTTACCTGACTTACCTTTTTTTCACTGACTGTTGGAGTTGTAGAAGGATGCCATGATCTTGGCACATATCCATGTGCACCATCAACGAGCGAGAATGAGTTTGAAAGAAAAGCGTCTGCAAGGATACAAAGACACAAGATGGGGCCGAAACAAATTCCTCGACTACTGTAGCTCCCACACTCATGCTTCAAAACCCCAAGCATATTTTTAAAAAGTCCACATCTTCTAAGCCACAAGCCCAACATGCTACTGCTAACTGGACGGTACTAGCACAACTGCGAGCTCCTTTTCATGGATGGCATCTTGCTGTTGGCTCGTTTGTCCGTGAAGTTTTGCTCTGCTTGCAGGCTCTTCTGTGAGCGCATCCGCGGCGGCAGTCGCGGGGTGAGTCCCACAGCTGTTTTCCGCGGCACTTGCGTGTGGAATGAGGAACAGTGTTAGACCTCGCAGTCTTGAGTGGGAGCCCTGCTGCTTGCGGAGAAATGTGCCCTTCGTCACTTAGGTTTCTGTAGCCGGGCCCGGGGTCGTTAATGTTGATCCTCCTTGGCCACTGGCAACTGCGTCCGATTTCAAAGCGCGACTCAAGCTTTTCAAGGTGGTTTTCGAGTTTGGGGTTCTGGGTTGTTGGGCTAATAATAGAATGTTCTCCGGCAGCCAACCGAGAGCTACTCTTTCATTGTGGTCGATCCATCTCATGAAAGTACCAGTCTCACTCTTAGCCTGAAATCACCCTTGGAGATCAATCCTCCTTGAAAATTGTGTTTGGTGACAATTCCGCAGTATGCAGGCTGAAGTCCACTGGGCCCATCCGCGCTCCTCACCGAACCATTGGTCTGCTACCATGTTCTTATGTTCTTCTCATGCCGCTCTGATTGGACAACAAAAGGGGATCTTGTTCCACCGGAAAAATAGCCCGACTGGCATGTTTTATCAATAGCCGGCAGCAATTCGTCAAGCAGATTCTCGGTGGATATCCAGCAATACTCAGCACCACGTTTTTGATTGACGACGGGACTATCAACCGTGTTCAGCTTGGATTCTATCCACCATAACAGTAGATATTGTCAACCCTTCGCCAGCCTTTCTGCCCTTGATTCGTCAACAAGCCTCTCCGTTGTCCGTTGTCGCCATTCGCCTATCCTCCCCGTGCTACCACACATGCTAAGCTAAGATCCATGAGTCGGCTTGGTCGTCAGCGCCAGTTGGGAAGTGTAGTTATCAAGATGCTTCGACTCTGGAGACAGAAGCAACCGCCATGGGATGTTTGGGCTCAGTATCGACGATGTTTTAGTTGCAAGCAAGGTGCATCATCACATGTTTGTCCTTTCTATGGCTGCCAGAACCACCGGCATCACCACCGTTCTATCTTGTACATGCAGTGACTTCTCCTGAGATTCTAGCGTTCTTGTTTGCGCAGTCTCAACATGGTGGAGCCTGGTCGATTCGTTGCCGTAGCTACTTGTCCATTATCCAAGAAGAGCGCGATAGGAGTTCAAGTATGCTGAGGGGCCTGAAACTAGGCCCTGCACATCCCCGCACCATTTCATGAGTTGCTCAGTAAACTTGAGCCGTGGGTCGAGCGGATATTTTCTCGGCTGGGAAGCAGAATATGGATGTTAGGAATGGGTGATTGAGATTTGTGTCCAGACTGTAGAGCTGTTGATGGGGAGCATATCTATGACAAAGAACCTCGAGGCAGTAACCTCCCCTCCTTACCGTTCATGCCTGGCTGTTGGGCTCATCAAGGGTTTGGACTTCTCGTTTCTTGCTTGTGTTCGAAGGTTTTCTTGATTTTCAGCAGGATGTTCTGTGAGACGTATATTTTTATTGGGATGGGGTTGCAGGCCTGATTGCCTTGAGCATGCTTATGCCCCATGAGCTCCCACAGTTTAGCATAGCTTGGCTTGCAATGCTGACAGCCTCCAGAGACCTTCAAAGGCTGTGGCCGCTTTGCCTTTCATCGGGACTCCACAAGCGGTAAGTGTCAGTGCGAACCTCTCCTGAGGAGGTCCCTACTGCTGCATTGCATGAACCTGTTTTCCCCCAGAAACCTGGCAGGCCCACGCTTGTACGGCCCCAGCAGTCGAGCAAAATGTTTGCTGTTCGTCCGCTTGAGCTATGTTTCTGGGGACACAGGTGGCAATTTTTGGGGAGCAAATCTTGGCAACAGACATAAAAGTGGTAATTACGGGACTGCGCACGGAAAAGGATGCGGAATCGTTCACAAAATGTTTTTCTGAAAGCGTTCCTGAAAGCTTCTGACGCAACAACGACACGGTCATCCACTCCGAATGTCGGAGATTGCAGTTTCTGCTCGTGGAAGGAACAATGTAAAGCCGAACGGAAACAGATCGTGGAATTGCATCCTGAAGCACGTGCTAAGCAAATGTCACGTGGCTCCACACGGAAACAACCAATGAGTCCGCAAAAGGTTCGTGTAAGGGCTCGGCGGGAGGATTTTTTTTTTAGACTCCTGTCGCCATGCAAATCATGTACGGACTGAGCAGCTTTTTGCTGAAGCACCCGCCTGCTGCATACACGTTTGGCCTGACTGCGTGCCTGCATTCCCAAGTTTATCTCTGCCTAAGCCTGCGCTTTGGCACGTGCGCACACCCTGAGTTGGAGCAACGTCCCCCCGCGAAATTGGTCCAGAAGCAAGTATTTCCAGCAGTTCATGCGTGCGTCTCTTTCAGGTCACCAAGTTATACCTTCAATTGTCAATGGTCGTGCGAGTCGAGACACCTCTCTGAAAACCTCACACCAAGAAAGTGGCGCTGGTGGCCGGGAGTCTCGAGAAGGCGTGCAGGTTTCTGATTGCAAGACATGCCAACAACTATGCGTTTGGCTTGTAGCGCGGACAGTTTTTGCCAAGGCCGTAAAGGCGTCCAAGGCATGCCGAACCATGCTGTGCAGGCAGTTGGTCTTGCGCAGCCTACATAGCCCAGGCCTCCAGAGAAATCGCCCAAACACACGTGTTGGGCTTTGAGTTTTCCTGAACATCTCAACACCTCCCATGCAGACCTCCTAAAAGCTTCCGCCGCCGCTGCTGCTGCTACCGCTGCCTTTGCTAGTGATCCTGTACGCAGGCTTGATCGCGTTTCGATGTCTAGAGTCTAGAGTCTAGGTGCAGGGCGTTTGCGTTCGCGTTCGGGACCAGGACAAACAGACAAACAAACAATGGGCTGCGGTTCACGCGACCGTGCTGTTTTCTGCGCTCCCCGTTCCAGGTTTGGCAAGAGAAAGTGAGCAGAGGAAGATCCTGGCTCATGGTTGGGTTTGTGTGAACATTGCAAATATTGCAATTACGATAACATGAAGATCATCGTCACTGTAGCCTTCCTTTGAGTCTTTCAACAGTTTGATACGTGACGAGAAGTGCTTGAGGCAAGTGGTGGTGAATGGCATGAAGTCTTCCTCGGAGCCGGCCTCCCTCAAGGGGACGGAAGGCTCTGGCTATGCTACACGACCCACCATGACTCTCGTCTCTATCACTACCGAGTTGATGGTGAGTAATGCTCTGCCTTCATTGTAACTACGACCTGAACTTTGTTTTTACGATTCTTGCTTTGAATCTTGTTGTTGCTATTCCGGTGACTAAGCCTGTGAGTTCACGGGCCCAGACTTTAGCGCTCAGGGATTAGCCGATCAATCTTGTGGCAGCATGTGGCAGCGTTCCATCATCGTCGGAGCTCGAGGCTCCAGCCTTCAAGAACGGAAGGCTCGTGAAAAGGGTGGTAACGCAGGTCTCTGCAGGATGCGAAGGGCATCTTGCTCTCATTAGTAATGGTACTGCTACAGAAGGCGGCGGCACAGCCCAGCGCATGTCTGCCTGTTCACACGAATGCTGGCGTGAGCACTTTTTTTGTTGACTTCAGAGAGAGGCAGGCTTTTTTGCTTTGCAGACGCAGCGAGTCAAGCTCACCTAGCGCGGCGCAAGCATGATTTCATGCGGCCGTAGAGAGAGGCAGGCAAGAGCAAAGCAACGTAACGATGGAGGCAGCGTATCAGTGCTGAATGCATCGCAAAGATCCCTTGAGCCCAGGAATTCGCGCGCAATTTCACCTGGGTTGCTGTAGAGCTCTCAGAAGCAGGGGTGATCTGCGCCAGCTCCATTGGCAAAGCACGATCATATCCAGGCCTTACTGATGAGCAGGCGTGGGGCTGCTTGCGGTTGCAGGTCGCATTGCTGTGTTAAAGTGCGGGTAGCATTTGCAGTAGGGTAGGGGTCCTGAGAATTTTCAATCTTAGCAAATTCAATACGTTTCTTCAAGGTTTACAAAAAAAGCAGCGCCAAGTCAGAGCATCTGGGTGTCCAGGCTGTGCCCCTCAGGTAAACTGCAAGGTGCAAGCATGTTGTCTAGCCCTCCAATTTGACCAGGTGAACTGGACTTGCGAGGGCAAGTGCGGTCGCGAGCTGTGGTGTCCTGGACCTGCAAAGCGTAAAGCCATTGTGGACCATGCGGTGCGCACATGCCAGCAGCTTCTCGGGCTGGCTAAACACTTGTTACAGGATGCATTGCCCGTTAGCCGTTAGCCATGCTACCAAGGCTCCTAGCAATGGGGTTGTCCAAAAGCGTCTCTCGCCACATCAGAGTTGATGGTGAACGACAGTGTTGGTTCCGTCAAGTCATATCCCATTTGAAAGCTGATGCGTATTGTGTAATTTCAGTGTTTTCTTGGGCGCTTACTGTATCAGTGCGGCTCGCTTTCTTGGGAAACATGAAGATCTTCAGCATGCGTTCAGATTACGTTACATTACGTTGTTGTCCATCAGGCATGTCTGGGAACCTTAGGCGGGAGCTGCAACAGAGTTCAGCGCCTGTGGCAGTGTCTTGTAGTGTGAGGAGGGAAAGGTCCTACCAAGTTTAGACCATGACCCTGCAACTGGAAAATTTCAGAACCACGTGAACTGAGGGCACGTAGGTCGCCATTTCTGGTAGCAATGTAGAAATGAAGACGTGATGATGCTGTCAATTAGGCAGCCTCATGCATCCAACGTGAAGGCCCAACCGGCAAACCAAAAAACGCGTAGGCTGGGTAACATTCCCGTGCCTGCCGTGGTTGCCGCCGGTGGCCCGTCGCAAATTCTTCCCTCTTTGATGCTCGCTGGTTTTGAAACTCTTTTGGCTTTGGTCTAGAAGCACGTAATCGAAGTTGGGCTATACGAGTCTTCGAGAAAGACTCCTGCTCAGGTTGCTACTGTCTTACAGGGGTGTCCTTGATATTGAGAACAGCAATGCATTCGTGGAAAGAGATTGAAGAGTTGAGTTGGCGCTTCAGAGCTTTGCAGGATTGGTTATTTGCCACCGCCAACGCCTGAAGCTGGGAGCTTCTATGTGCTTTTCCTCGGAGGCACCTGGCAAGAAGCTCGGTACAGCCATTATATGGGCGTTGCTGCTTTATGCTGCTTTGTTGGGAGGGCAATAACCGCGGGTCGATTTCAAAATCGAAAGCCCGCACCCTCTTCCTTCCCCAGGCTTGCAAGGCGCACAAAGTGCCCAAACTTGGATTGGTTTTAGGAATGAACAAGACAACGCCAATGAGAGCGCCACGACCACAGTGGAAGCTTCCTTCAGCTCAAGTAGATACCTGGTTTGGACTAGCATGGCTTGTGAGAGTGAGCGGCCCAGTGCATAGACGGAGTATGACTGAGCTGCAAGAATCTAGACAACTAAGGAAGTTTTCCTGGTTCGGGCCACGCAGTCGGATGGCAAGCACTGGCTGGCTCGAACAACAACTTGCGCATGCACACCTATGTGGGCCTGCAAGAAGAGATTGACGAACGTACAACAGTTAGCAGTCATTGTTGTCCTCGTCCACGTCCTTGTTGCTGCGGCGGTGGTGGTGCTGGGGAACACCGGCGGTGCTGGGGAGTTGGTGCTGGTGCCGTTGACGGCGGTCGCGGTCGTGGTCGTCGTGGTGATGGCGGCGGCGGCGGTGGTGGAGCGGTGGCGAAGGTGGAGCCGGGGCCTGTAGCGGGGGGCGGCGGTGGTCTGCAACGTGTGTAAATTTAAGGTGGGGAAGGATTAGGTAGTTATGTCCGAAGATTTGACCCTCAACCCACTAGAACCTAAACCCTAAAGCCCTAATGCCTAAAGTTCTCAAAAGAAAGACGCGCAGTGGACAGGGAGTTCAAAAAAATGGATGCGCTCCAGATGAGCAGGTGGATGTGCAGTAGACCTCCCACCCTAAATTGGTAAAGCCAACCTGCTCTATATGCTCTCCGCTGCCTTGGAGGTAACAGGGAAAGAGTGATTGGCACGAGGCCCTGAGGGTTCCTGTTTTATGAAAGCACCGTCAGTTCATCCGTCGAGGCACTTCAGTTCGCAAGCTGAGGTGGAGTCTTGTGCGTTTGGAGCCCGGCTACTTCTTGAAAGCTAATGCGGACCGGAGCTACCCCATCCTCATGGAAGATGACGTATGGTGGATGGTAACAGAAAACAATGAGGCGGGCACGTACGGAACAAATCGCTTCCGTAGATGTTAAGTGGGAGATAGTGGGAGCATATCCAGGGTTCTTACACAAGCTTTGTCCACTACAATGTGTTTACATGTGTTTACCTACCGTACCAGAAGCTGGATTTGTCATTCAGGGTATTCACTAAGGATAGGAATGGACGAAGCTTTTCTTTGTGTGGGTCCCAAAGGAGACACCCTGCATGCCGCAGCGCCTTTACATAAGGTTGTGCAGAAGCATTGCTGTCTAGGAGCAGCTACAGCAGAGCAAATCTTCAAGAGTGAATATGGATAAAGTTTTGTGATGCCTCCTATTATGCCGCGCTCCAATCGAGGACCTTTGGAATCTAGCAGCAGTTCCTATGGTGTATATCTGCAATGTAACCGTTTGGCAGCATAGTCTTGTTTCTGATGCAGGTGCCTTGTCTACCAAGAGAGTAACCGACAGCCTACCGAGAGCCTGTTTTACGCTCCACAGTTTCGTTGTCATTCAGTACTACATTCGTCAGTTATCAGCTCAGGACGAACTCAAACTGGTTCACCCTGCAAGCTTGGCTCTGAATACATGGTCATTCCAGGGGGAAGGAAGTACATCGGTAAGTGTAAGTTAAGGCCGCAAGAGTTGTCGCCATCATTGGAGGACTCCTGGCCGAAGGCCCGAACTGTTTCAAACAGGCAAGATTTGTAAGCACACTGGCGGAGGTGACAAAAGTAATACGTTGAAACAAGGGGGTTAATACACGATTGCTACTCAACATGCGTTACAGCTTTGGACATGCAAGTTCATGCAAGCGAGGCCTACGTGCCCTGGGTGCCATCAGACTTAAAGGCCATTGACCAGGAGGCCAACGCGCTGCTCGCGGGCATCGGGATCATACCTGAAGAGGCCTACTGCATTGCGGGGCAGCAGGAGCAGCACCAAGCTGAGGTGTGGCAATTCCATCCTTGTTCCCATTGCTCCTCCTGCTGCTCCTCCTTGCTGCTGCTGCTGCCGCCGCCGTTGTGATGCTAGCGCGACATATGCCTTGGCGGTTGATGTTTTTCATTGGTAAGACTTAGGAGCATTGCTGGTCTTGCATGGTTTGGTGCATGTTCCGGTTGGTCTGTTCTTTTGCCGCACCTTGCAGCGTGGGACACGGAGCTTCACCTTTTCTTGGTCGAGTTTGTGACTTAAAGCCTGAGCTTCCTTTAAGATCGCCAGTTTGTTAACACATTTCGGACCACGGTATGCTTCGTGGCATTATAGTCGAAGTGGTTCCGTTTCGCTTCGTTTGCTGCTGGATGAGCTTTCCTGGCGTTGCCGCATTTGTGCAGGCCAACCCAGCACACACGCCCGCCTCGAATACCCGTTGATACATCGCTCAAAGACTGTTTCCAACTTCGAGAGCCAGAGGCTCCCAAGGCACAAAGACACCGCTGCATTCGCGAAAGATGCAACAGCGTCGTGTCGGGAACACTGCGGCAGGGAACAGCTACAGACTCGAGCTTAGAAAACACCAGTGCGGAGTCTGGGTGTCAGGAACAGGCTTGGACATGCTTGGACATGAGCCAGGAACCAACAAGCCATGAGCATATATGAGCATGAGCCAGCGAGTGGGCCTCCGAGTTGGGCACAGGAGGGAGCCGCATCCAGAAGAATTCTCGTCCACAGAAACACAGCGACCGCGACATGTCATGAGTGCCCACACACATGGTTATTGAATGTTATTGATCTGCCTGTTATTGACTTGCCTGCACTTGGGTTGGCATTCAGAGTCTAGGTGGTTAAGGCTTCGCTCCGACTGATGGGGTTTGGGATTCCCAGTGTTAGGGGCTTAACTTGTAGGACTCAAGAAGGTTGGGTCTGTCAGGGAGACCTCACTGATTCTTCAGTTTCCATGCGGTTTAGAAAGGATTTTGAAGGCAGCCCTATCTGGTTCTTTCAATAAACAAGCGCCCCTAAAATGAAAAAAATGGGCCCCACATTATCTAATCTTAGGGGACGTCGTTTAAGATTAGGGGGAAGCGATTACAGAGTTTGGTTAGCGCACGCTACGCTTGCTGTGTCTGCTGGACTTGAAGAAATTGGATATAAATGCCGACTATGTATTTACATTAATTAGTAATTGAGTTCATCAATTGAGATTAGTCTACTACATGATATGATGAAGAATTAGGTATTTGATAATTGATTATGAAAAACCTGTGAAACGCAATGGAAGTCTAGCAAATCAACGAGGTCCCCAATTTCGAGAAGACATCCTCTAGGCTCGTTACAAATGAAACAGGAAACCTAGCAAATGAAGGAGGTCCTGAATTCCAAGCAAGAGTCCCTTAAGTTCTTTTATATTAATGCCCTTATGAAAACAAATGAAAGGGATGAATACCTCCTAGGACATAAAGGCGGTCCCTAATCCCGAGCAGATATCGATAAGGGTCTCTCAAAAACGCTCTCCTGGCTGCTCCTCTGCTTTAAGCCCCAGCCAGCCAGCCAAGCTGTCAGATTAGCCAGGTGAGGCAGGCATTTTGGGGGGCCAGCTTTTGGGGGGATGGCCTTAGAATTGCTAACTAAGAGGGTTTAAGTTCTAATTGGGATGGAGGGTTTAGGGTCTACTGTATTATTTAGGATCTACAGGCAAGATGTTTTCGTAATTGTTCATAGCCCCTTTGGATGGGCCACCCAGGCTCCCCTCTAAGCTAAGCATTCATTCAGGCTCCCGAGAGGGAGGGAGGGAGGGTTAAGGGTTTGGGATTAAGGGTGTAGTGTTCCTTCATATAATTTCCTTTCTAAAGACAGTATCAAAGAAAGAAAAATCCGTGTCAAGGGCATCCTCATTCCCACAAGATTCCCCATAGGTTCTTTTATGCAAGCTCCTTCATGAAATCAAGCAGATCCCTACTTCCTTTGGATTCCTCATACCTCCCGAATGACTTCAGAACCATCCAAATTCATGAATATATGGCCCATGTGGTCCCAGAGTCTTCAGAGTCTTGTCTTCAGAGTCTTCAGGCTTTTCGGGCTCCTGATTCTTTGAGTATAAGGGGGGTTGAAAGGGGGGTTGAATATTAGGGGGAAGGGATTACTTTGCCACAAACAGCTTGTGCAATACCGGTCTCATCCGGCGGCTTGGTGTCTCTGGAGGCAGTTCCTGCACACAGTTGTTGATCACTTCCACACGCGGCTCGCGAGCAAGACTAGGAAAAGGCGGAGGTGGCGGCAGAGCATCACCTGACCTGGCGCTGTATATGCCCTTGCGGACTGTACGCGGCTGAGTCCTTGGCCTTGGTTGTGGCGGCGGAGTCTGCTTGACGGCGATGAGGTTTGCTCAGGAAGACGAGTTGGCGCCCTTGCGAGCAAGAAGCAATTTGGCGGGGCGGACTCACAAGCACAGCGCACCTCAGCCTCAATTGCCGGACTTGTAACGTCTCGCAGCTTCTTCAGTTCACATACTTTCCTTGCACCAGCTTCAGGCGTCCACGTCACAACCAGTTTATATCCGAACCGCTTCAGAATTTAGCAAGGAGCTAGAACACTCATTATCGGCGGCAACAGAAACATTGCAGATGCCAAATCCACACCCAAACGCAAACATGCAGTTGAATCATCATCTGATACAGCATGACACAGCGTTTGTTTTTGCCACCTATATATATATGTATATATGTACCACATCACTACAAAACACGCACTGTTTTTCGCCGCATTCCAGCACTCGGAGTCATCGCAGCGAAGTTACCACAACCCGACAGGCTGACCAGCTGTTGAATACATGCAGATGGCAAAGCCTCTGTCAGCAAATCAGCAGATTGGCGAAGACCATCCACGCGGCCCAACTCGGGATCACAGCTTGTAAGTGTTCTTGGAGCCACGAAGCCTTTTTGGGGGGATGCCGTCGCTCCTATTATGCTGCTTCCGAAAACCAATCAAGCCAGGTTCACGAGCCATCTCGCCATGGGAGATCAAAACCAATGCACCATCTGAGCCGACGGTTCAGCTTCTGCCGCGTCGTTGCCTTATCCACGTTATCAGGCATCCATACAGCATAACCAGTAAGCCTTGATGCGAAGAAACGCTATCAGGAGCAAAGGAAGCATCAATAAAAGATTGTGGTCCAGTATCATCGGCCACAAACTTTATCACCCAGCTTATCATCATCTCAAAAAAGTGTTCATCCCAACTTGCAGCATCACGCGAGGATCCCTTGTAGACAAAGACGCAGCCAAAGAACAAGCAAATCCAACACCAGGTCGATTCCGCTCCGCTCAAGGCTCGCCGGCAAGCTGCTGCATGCTAGGACCTCAGCATCCGTCGCGACAGCATTTGGCGAAGGCTCGAAGATGCCAAATCCCGAGGAACAGGGACGAGATTTAACGACGTCTCCGGCAGCTCATGAAAACGAGCCAACTCTTCGATATACGCGCTGTCCCAAGCAATGTCCATCCGTCATTTCAGAAATCTCAATTCCCAGAAAATGCAGCGTCTGATCATCGCCAATGATCTGAAAACCTCCAGTTTTCCGGATCTTCTCGATTGCTTATGCCCGAGCATCAATGATCCTTGCGCATGCACAGAAGAGAAATCATCCACATGTACAATGGCCAAACCAGCAACTTCAAGGAAGTCGATGCGCTGGCCATTTTCTGGTCGCGCAATCCACTGGTCGTTTTTGGTGATGCCTTCTTGCAGAACATACTTCTGCAGATCCACCGTGAACCTAGTCGTAGCCAATTCGGCATCCCTGCAGTCTTCCCATATTCGAGGTTTTTCCCGCTTGCCGTGGAAGGCATGCGTAAACCACCTGTGTTGTTGTCTTGCGCCAGGCCCATGGAGCGAAGAAGCAACCTCGATGCAAGCCTCGAAGTTTTCTTTGCTCAGTCGCGCCCACGCTGCTCCTGACACGAGTTCCGAATTCATTGGTGATTCCCATAGAAGTCCCCTCCAAGCCAAACCAGGGTGCGTGGACAGCTGACGGCCATGATCACAAGCTGCAGAATCGTCAAGGCACCCCAAGCAGAAAGGGATGCATCCAGAAAACTTTTTGCAAGCTCACCAACGGCTCGTGGCCCGAAGACGTTTAGAATCAAGAATGAGGCCGCGCGTTTGCATCGCAAATACGTTCACCGGCTCATGGCTGCCGGCTTCCCACATTGTTATCATGCATGATGCGGGGGTGTGGAACGTGTGCGTCGCATCACTAGGTTGCTCTCATTTTGCTTCCCGTGATCCACGCGTTCTGTTCCTGGCGCTTCCTGGATGCTTCATGTCTCTGTTGCTAATTCGTGTTGCTCTTTCTAGCTTGTCTGTCCGCCCCCATTGTCATGATCGCCCTTCTACTTGTTCAGCAATCCTTGGTCTTTACTTAGAAAGCCAAAGCCACGGCATCAATGTTACAGAATATTAGGTAGCATGGCTAGCCATATAGAAGCCCATGCCGTTATTTTGCCTCATACATGTCGCCGAGCATTTGCACATCAAAAGGCGAATCGGACGCTGCATCGCGTTGAACAAGCTGATCGACTGAAACAGCTGCAAGCCCGGACCGCCAAACCCACGAATGCCCGGCATTGACTGCTTCTTTGGTTGTACATGTCGCTTGTTTATCCTTTCTTGTGGCAGTGCCAACGTCAGCTGGCTTGGGGCAAGAGTTCCCAGGTCTTTGCACTTTGTACTCCAAGTTTTGAAAAGTACGGGCCAGTCGAGGAAGGCCTGAGAGGAGGAAGTCCGTTTGAACCACGATTAAAGCGAGAATATCAACACTAACTGCGAAAGTTCACCTTTTGTTCTCTGGCCTTGTTTGTTGCAGGCGTTCTTCCAGTTAGTCCCCGTCCGAACAAGCCTATGACAAGCCACTCTTGTAGGAGCCGTGGCTGCGCCATTGCCATGATGTCAACCGGGAAATCGTGCTGCCGGAGGCATTTGCACAGCTTTTGGCATCGGATGATAGGGTGATCCATAGGGTTTCAGCATGTAGGTCCAGAGGTTTAGCAACTGCTAGAAGCCACAAAGAATCAACTCCGTGCCAGAGCAAGATCTGATGCCTTGTTTGCGGAGGCTGGGAAGTTTGCAGCAGTAATGTATGATGGCCATTGGCAACTTGGCAGCACAATGGAAACCTTTTCAAACGTCGTGGTACAAAGTGCAAACCCACATGCTCCAAATCGTTTTCGTTTTGCTTGCTACAGCCAACCTTTTTCTGATTACAAGGCACTGTGTACACATCTGTTAAACTTGGATGGGGCCTTGCAGAGGTCAGGCTCTTATCAGAGATCCCCTGTTCTCGAGCCCATAGATCTGAAGCAGAAGTTCTTGTGCTTGCATATCCTTCCCAGTCCTTGTGAAGTAAGCTCTGTTCAGGCAAGAAGTGTTCTTGTGCGTGCAGCTGGGGGATGCCTCTAACTGGCTTTGCCTGACATGGGCAACCGCAAAGAACACGCTTCTTGGCCCTGGTTTCGCTTTGTTTCGCTGGCGTCAGCATTGGCATTGTAAAGGTTGACAAGGGGCCTAAACAACCCTAATCTGATGGAGAGGTAGGGGCATCCAACTGTGTAGGGGTGGCCCGACTTAGGCTTCCAGAACCTAAATCACAGGACATGAAGTGCTAAGCCAATTAAACCCCTATCCGGTCAGTGTCGACTTTGGGTGAAGCCTTCACTCCACGGCCCAAAACAAGGAACTTCCAGCCCCCCCCTCTCCCCCCCAAAAAAAATACCGCTCAGGTTCTACTGGTGCGCGCTACATCTTGTGGAAGGCCAATGTCTGATTTTCAAGTCGCGAAGCTAACGTTGGAAAGAAACTTTTGTCGGTTCGTTCCTCTTTGCCGAGATCCACTACTGTAAGAAACTGTTTGCTAAGTGTAGTGCTTCGAGACACTAGCGGAACTGGCAAGATGCTACAAGATCCCGCTTGTCGCGGACCCTCGCCTGACCCCTGCACCCTGAGCTCTGCACCATAAGGAACAGAGGAAGCAACCGTGTGGACGTAGATATTGACGTGCGTCAGCTCCGTCAACCACCAACTTTCGAGGAAGTGTGGGTTCCCGGCCCTGTCCAGGCGGGGCTGTTCAAAGTCTTGCTAATTAAGGGTTGGCGCCAAGCCTGGGTTCACACGAGATGAACTGCAACAATCATAGTCGTTGCTGTCTCAAGCCCATAAAGGTGAGCCCGTAGTCGGCGCCCAACTACCATACAAAGAGCCCCTTAAAAATGGTTTTCCCGTCCCCTAAGATTCAGCAAATTTGGCCAAAAGACCCCTGTCTTGCCGGTCGGTTTTCTGTCGTACATGTCCGAGCACATGCTTGACTGAATTAAGGTCACATCTGCTGCCCAAATCTTGCAGACCCTAAACCTTGAACCAAGTCCTATGCTGCAAACGCCGCCACCCCTAGGTTCAATCTGCACTCAAAGACGCAGAGATCGTGCTGCAGCAGCTCGGAGATATCCCTCCCCAATTCTATGTTTGGGCCGGAAGTGTTGCTGCTTTGCTTGAATCAGGATCGTTCGACATCACTTGTAGCATCACCCTTTTTTCATACACATTTTGGCGAGGACGAGTGGAACGTTCTGAGTACTGGAGGCAAACAGGAGTACACGTTCTTTCGTGTTCAGACCAAACTTTTTCACGACATTCAGTACAGACCCAGTGACAATATACCTCATTGTTGAAAAGGTTTTTCTTATCTCATGAATCACGAGATGCGCATTCTAGTCCTTGTTCGGACCATGATCCCGACACTCAGCCCCCTGCAAACCAAAACCTTAAACGATCCAGGTTGAGGACGACGATGAGAGCAGGCACTTGCCTGACATTGTCGAGGTGGGCATGAAGCTGCTCCAGGGCCAATAATAACCATCTGGCAGTCAAACGTCAAACGTCAAACCACCCTCTCTCGTATGGATCCAAAATGCCTATGGAAACGGCGGGGCCTTGTTCACTGCTAAGATGGGACAGAAATCCCATTACTAATATCATCAGGGGTATCATAGAGCTATGATGGCCCTCAAGATATTCCGTTTCCCGTGGACCGCCTCTCAAAACTTTGAGGGGAAAAAGCTGGTGGAGGCCAAATATTACATTTCCAATGATAACAACAAAATCAGAAATGGCAACAAGGCCGAAAATAAAGAATAGTCAGAGAATTCAAGTAATTACGACAGTTATATCATCGTAATATAAATACGTTAGAATGATGGGAGCGATAACTTATAGATTCATTTGTTGCTTAGATTTTAAATTGGGTTGTTTTGTGTTCTTTGCAATGCTGAACGTATTTATCCTTATGATTTTGAAGTAATTCGTTAATTTTCTATTTCTAGGGTTGGTATGAATCGAAAAACAAAGATTTGCGTATATCAGATAAAATTACGAAACTATTACGAATATATAATCATCGAATGCTCTTCAACCTACAATATATGAAAAGATATTGGAAATATAGAAGATAAACCTTAGCCTACTCAGATTGAGGAAATTTATATATAGATTTCGAGTATGATTCATAAATATAGAAACAAGGTTTCTTTGATATTTTCTCAATTAGGATCGAATTATCACAAATTCAATAGATTTAAATATATATATATTACCTTAAATCAGAATATATATATATTTAATCAATTATATGAATATTAGATATCAAAAATATATATCGAATAATAATTCTTATATTCATTTCTTTAGAATCGAAATTTCCTTTCCTTATATATGAGAGATAATATTCTTTTAATTACGATTGAGAGAAGATTATAGCTATTAATTTTAGATCGAAAATATTATTATCATATTTTCAGAAATTTATATATTCTTTGAAATCAATAGAATATAAATATCTTTTTTCTCTAGGATCTTCAATTTGAAAATCTTCTTATTTTATTTCAAATTCTATCATAACGATGACAAACGAAAGATATGATATCTTCGTTATAAGCATAAACAACTTACTATTAATTAGATCGAATTGAATGAAAATAAGAAGATATGAACGATAAAGAGAATCAAATACCTTTCATAAGAAATAATACTCAATTATCTCGATTTTGACGATTCAATTCTCATTTCCTAAATCTTATTCTCCTTTTTATCGTCATTATGCATCAATTATTCTCAACTTTATAGATTTATAAATTATATATACTTCCTTTTCTAAATTAAAAATAGATTAAATTCTATTGGATATTTTCGAGATGATGAAATTCTTTTTTTGGAATTACTTCATTATATGATTATTGATTCATATTATTGATAAATATATATATAATATCGGAAATGATAAAATCTATTTTAGAGAATTGATATTTTCTTGAAAAAATTAATATCGGAATAAATATAGAAGGTCTTATAGATTCTTAAATTATTATCTTTTTTTATTCGATATTCTATATATAAATGATTTCATAGATAGATATGAAATTTATATGAGAATATATTTATTTGATGAAATATTTCTTTCTAGATATATTCGAATATTCTATTTATTCTCCATATCTAAAATGAGATTCTAATTATTTCCGATGCGTCGTCGCTCGGCAGCCGCAGCGTATTCTTGCAAATATTCTGGATTTTTTCCGTTTTTTTTAAGGAATCGCGTTCTCATTCGAGATATGCTCAAAAAATTGAATATTCTCATATCTATGATGGAGCTAATTGAAAGACCAGATTATTTGAGAGAGATTTGCTAGAGCGGGGTTGAAATGAATTGGACGATTTCCTGATTTTCAAAAATCGCGTTCTCGTTCGAGATGCCCTCAAAAATTGAGGTCTCCAATTTTATAGAGATATCAAAAATTGCGCTCTCATACGAGATAATTGATTTTTTTATGCCTCTGAATATTTTCGTATCTTCAAAGATCGTATTCTCATTCGAAATATTTTGAAATTTGGTCGATTTATCTTCTCAAGAAGGAGATTTAGGGAGAGACGTTTTGATATAGATTTGGAATAAGAATCGTCGATAAATTTTGATCGTTTAACGAATGACTTCTATATCAATTCGATATCCAATTGATCCGTTGAAGATCGTTCTCTTTTGATCAAAATCGCGTTCCCGTACGGAGCCTCCTGAAAATTGAAATGATTTATCTTCAAAAATCGCGTTCTTATTCGAGATATCCTCGAAATTTCGTCGATTTATCTTCTCAAGAGGAGGTTCTTGGGGAGATATCTTGATATAGATTTGGAATAGGATTCATCGGATTCGATATCTAAATTTTGATCGTTTAGGAACGATTTCTATGCTAATTCTAGATCAAATTGATCCGTTCCAGATCGTTCTCTTTTCATCAAAATCGCGTTCTCGTGCGGAGCGTCCTGAATGTTTTGGTCAAAATCGCGTTCCTGTGCGGAGCGTATTGAAAATTTTGACGAAAATCGCGCTCCCGTGCGGAGCGTCTCGAAAATATTGATGAAAAGTTGCGTTCTCGTGCGGATTGTCTTGAAAATTTTCATGATATGAATATATTTATATATATATCTCTCTCTATATATATGCATATATATATATATTCATAGATAGATATGAATATATAAAATATCTATAGATATATATCCAGATGCGCGTAGATATATTCATTCAGACCCATCCACACATACCCACACACCTACCTCGAGGGCTCGAAATGTTTGATATTAAGCTTGGGCCCCTCGAGGGGTCAAAATATTTGACATTAAGCCTGGGCTGATATTGGGCGATCAATACGTTTGATGCTAAGCCTGGGGTCCTCCAGAGGTCAAAATATTTCATATTAAGCCTGGGACCGTAGAGAGGTTAAAATGGCTTCTAAGGCTGGGCGCCTCCAAGGTTCAAAACATCTGGCCTCTAACGCTAGGCCCCTCCAGGGATCAAATCAATCTTGCTCTTAAGGCTTGGCCCCTCCAGGAGAAAAAAATTATAGTTTCTAAGTCTGGGCCCCTCCAAGGGTCAAAATATCTGGCTTGCAAGGCTGGGCCCCTCCAGGGGTCAAAATATCTGGCTTTATCTAAGAGTAAGATTCATCATTCCTCATTATCAGATAGTTTGAATCTTGCTCGAAGAATAAAGTTCATCCTTCCTCATCAGCAGATAGTTTGAATCTTACTCTAAGAGTAAGATTCAACCTTCCTCATTATACTATGCCGACAGCTGATGACCAGTAGAAATTCTTCAGGAATAGCCCTGCAGGACACTCGCTTTAGTGCCTGGTCTGTTTTAGTCCCCCGACTTTGGTAGTGAGCCATGCCGACTAAATGCACCATCAATGGATCAATGAAGCTCCAGCATTAACAAGGAAATAGCGATGCGTGCATTACAGTGGGCATCTAGAAATACCATCTCTCTGAATGGAGAGCAACAGTCCCCCCAAGAGCTCTCATCGACCAACTTTCAATATGCGCATACACGCTCCCACACACACACACACACACACACACACACGCACGCACGCACACACACGCGCGCGCGAGCGCGCACCCACAGACACGCAGACACGCACACACGCGCACACGCATACACACACCCACACCTGCGTACACATGCGCACACACATACGCGCTTCGCTCACATATCCACGCACACACACACGCGCGCGCGCCCACATTTGTGTAATAAACCATATGCGAAATATACACGTGACAATATATATATATATCTATATTCATCAGCTGCAGCTAATGCCGACTTCGCGCTCGCGCAATGTGCTCGTCGTTTCACCGCGGAATGCGGTCTCAAGAGTTTGCATTCTTTTATATATGTCCTCTTAAATCGCCGGGCGACGGTATCCTAATAGTGTCTCACTTAAATTCGGGTTAAATTACGCATGTGGGGTTCTCCGTTCCTTTAATTCTTACATTTAAATGATATGGTGATTAATCTTATGATCTCTTCATGATTTTGATTTTGAATAGGTAATTATATGCGAAATCTATATATAATCGTCGAATGTATCTATTTAGTTAAAAAATCGAGAAATGGAGATTGTCGATGATATTAGATTGGGATGGTTTCTTATCTGAAATTATGTTTATCGATTGATTCCTTAGATTCTGGCGAGCGATAATCTTGGATTGAGCCCGTTTGATAGCAGAATTTTTGATTGGTTATATCGTATAAAAAGAGGCGACAATCAATAGATAATCTTTTTTTTTCAATCAAAATTATTGATCTTTCGTGTAGGTGCTCGATTTCAATCCCACTCAGATATTGAGACGAGATTATAGACGAATGGATTCAGATATCTCATATAAATAAACTAGTCAGATACATTATTCCGTAGAATATATATCATCCCGCCGTAGAATAGATATCATTTCGACCTATTCAACGGGTACGTATCTATCCTCTAATTTCAAATTATCATCTCATTCAGACTTAGTAGGAAGAATCATGCTAAAAATTGAATATGATATTAGATTATGAGATTTATATAAGGCGCCTATTCTATTCTATTGATAAATCTAAAAAAGCGATATATGAAATGATCTCATATTAAAGATATTTTGGAATAATATTAAAGATTAGATATTTCAAAATATATGACATATAAATCTCCATTCTCAGAGATTCCAAATGAGGATATCGAATCAATCAAGCAATCCATTTCTGCGGCATTTTCGTGCTAGGAAGAATTACTTCTAGATATGAAATTTTAGAATTTTAGATTTTCAGATAATGCTTGTCCCGGGAATTCTAGGATTTCATTATAGAATAGGAGGAATAGTATAAGATATTTCATTATTTGGGAATCGAAATATCGAAATTGATATATAATTCTTGAGAAGGATTATTTACGATATCGGTATACGGAGAGATCATCTAATATTGATATTGATAAGGAGATGATTATAACTCTTCGAGAAATCAGATATAAATGAGGGAGACTATAATATCTGCTAAAGATTATATATAATTCTAATTATAGTGAAGGAATCATTTGATATTTTCCAAAGGTTATTCAAATTTCAGTTATATTCTGGATACATATTTATATTTATCATATTTCGTAGCTATTTGGGATTTTAGATATAAAATTCGGATCGTATAATATCCGTCAGGAATGATATAGGATTCGAGCGCAGATATAGGAAATCATCAAGAAAATAAAATATTGAATGGATCTGAATAGAATTTGAAATTATAATTCTTGGGAATCTATCATCTAATCATCCAAATTCCTTGAAATTTGAATGAAATCTGGGAGCGTATTTCATATAGAGATTGAGCTATATACGAGATATTACATATTTCCTAATAAATATACATATCGCGCAGCTCTTCTCCCATTTGGGCGAGGATTCCAAATAAAATCATATTTTGATTTTTATATATATATCATTTTGAGAATATCATATATCATGAATTATCCAGAATTATTGAGATGAATTATTCTTTATCAAGAATGATGAGACCATATAATATTTGGTCAGGATTATTGGAGATTCTCAAATATCAGAAATTCAAAATCCTATATAAGTGAACTTTTTTTTAAAAAAAATATATCTATTATATCTTATATATTTCAATTTTCGTTCTTACATTCGAACCTTTTCTCTATCAATCTATACTTGCTAGATGAATACGTATGAAGAAAATCAATCTCTCTATACGAATAGGGTTCTATAGATAGAAGGGAGGATTTCTTCATATCATTTCCACGAGCTGTATGATTTTCGATTTAGGATTTAGAGGCCGCGATCGATATATCGAGAATCTATTTTGATTAATAGATAATCTAATTTAGATAATAGTCTTTGACTAGATCCTGAAATTGAAGCCATGTCTTGATAATTCAATCTTATATATCCTCAATTTTGATGGTAAATTATTCCCCATATCTAATATGGGAATCTAATTATTTCCTGGCGCGTCGCCCGGCACCCGCAGCGTGCTCTTCCGTCACGCAAATATTTTGGAGGCGTTGATGCGAAATTAGAAATTGCGCTCTCGCTCGAGACGTCNNTCATTTCGGCGTATCTTACGATGTTGCGTCTGGGAGGCTAGATTGTTTTATTTTCCTCTTGGTAGGGGGGATCGTTAACGGTCTGGTCGCGTTGATTTTTTTCAAATAATCATTAAAAATCGCGCTCTCCCTCGAGACGTCCTCAAAATATTGATGATTTTTTAAGATTTTTTGACGTTATGAAAATAATCAAAATTGCGCACTTTCGTCGGACAATCGGCCTATTTTGAGATTTGGCTCATTTTTTATTATCTTGATGCCATTTTCAGAAATCGCGCTCTCGCTTGAGACGTCCTCAAAATTTCGTTGAATTTTTATCGATTTTATCTTTGTCGAAACGATCAAAATTGCGCCTGTCCTAAAAATCGCGTTCCCACTCGAGACGTCCTCAAAATTTCGTCGATTTATCTTCTCAAGGATGAGGTTCTTGGGAGGTCGTTTTAATATAGCACTGAAATAGGATCCCTTGGCTTCGTTCTTCGTATATTTCATCGTTTTAAGGAAGAATTTCTATATCCAGGCTATTTTAAATTATTTCGCTCAAGATCGTTCTCTCTCAATCAAAATCGTGCTCCCGTGGGGAGCATCTTGAAGATTTTGATAAATCAATCTTTAAAAATCCCGCTTTCGCTCGAGACGTCCTCTAAATTTATCATTCTGTTTTGATCAAAATCGCGCTCCCGTGCGGAGCGCCTTCAAAATTTTGAGAAGTTGACTTTTGAAAACGCCCTCGAAATTTCGTCGATTCATTTTGTGAAGGGTGATTCTCTTGAGGTTATGTTTTAGGTATAGGCCTGATATAGGTTTTATCGGATTCATCGCTAAAATTTTGATTTTCTAAGGAAATATTTCTATACTAATTCTATAGCAAACTGATTCGCTCCATATCGTTCTCTTATGATCAAAATCGCGCTCCCGTGCGGAGCGTTTTGAAAATTTTAGACAAAAATCGCGCTCCCGTGCGGAGCGCCCTGAAAATTTTGACAAAATCGCGCTCCCGTGCGGAGCGTCTTCAAAATTCGATGAAAATCACGCTCCCGTGCGGAGCGTCCTGAAAATTTTGAATAATATCGAACTCCCGTGCGGAGATTCTTGATCTTAATGAACGAAAATCGCGCTCCCGCGCGGAGTGTCTTGAAATTTTTTATGATGCATCAATATATTCATGCGCACATGCAAAGATACACACATTCATACGCGCAATATATATGCATGTATATACGAATGCGTCCAGATTCACGTCCGCACATATAGACATATACACATATGTAAGCACACACATCGACATACACATATATATCTATCCACAAATACTCATATACACACACACACACCATCACCACCATCACCACTATCGCACTATCACCACCATCACCACCATCACCGCCACCATCACCACCACCGCCGTCGCCATCACCATCACCATCGCCATCACCAACATCACCAACACCACCAAACGGAAGGAATCCCAGGAAAACTATCTTCATTTTTTAAGCCTGGGCCCCTGGAAGGATCAAAGTGGTTCATGTTAAATCTGAATCCCTGGAGGCTCAACATGGTTCCGTCTGGGCCCCTGGAGGGGTCAATATGATTCAGGTTAAGCCTGGGCCCCTGGAGGGGTCAAATTGGTTCATATCAAATCTGAGCCTCTCGAGGGGTCAAAATGGTTCATATTAAGCCTGGGCCCCTGGAGGGATCAAAATGATTCATATTAAGCCTGGGTCCCTGGAGACTCAAAATGGTTCATATTAAGCCTGAGCCCCTGGAGGGATCAAAATATTTCATACTAACCTTCGGCTCCTGGAGGGATCAAAATGGTTCATGTCAAGTCTGGGCCCCTGGGGAGTCAAAATGATTCATATTAAGCCTGGCTCCCATGGAGGGATGAATATCTTTCATCTTAAGCTTTGCCCATACATATATGCATTCATGATATATGCACACATAGATCGATCTATACAGGCATGCGCTTATGCATATATATATATATCCTTATACGGATATTTATACATATAGACGCACGCACATAGATATACGCACACACATACACACACACAGAGACAGACCCACGCACACACTTGGGCATCCAAACGCAAGCCCCAATCAGTTCATCTATCAAGCAAAGCTCGATATCCTAAGGACATGAAATCCTTAACTGGAAGTCTGGGTACCTCGTCATCTGGCTTCAAAGCTTATTGGATTGTGGTCTTAATTTCTATACAAGACAGCAATTGGAAAAAAATGAAGATCTTTGCTCTCCTAAATAGATAGAATGGTTTTTATAAATACCAGCTGCGGATAACGCCCCCCGGATATTTTGTCTTGGGATACCAGCTGCGGTCAACGCCGCCCAAGTACTCCCTTGGAGGATGCCAGCTGCAGACTTCGCCGCCCAAGTACTCCTCCAAAGCAGGTACGTCTGAAGGGCGTCTCCTTCAGATATCACGAACCATCAAGAAAGGTCTTTATTAGCATGAGTCTTCTTGGGGTTCCTCATGCCCCCGGCTGGAGTCTCATATGGACTTGTTGGAAAAGATCCTTAGCAAATAGGATTTCAGACTTGAGCAATCCTCCCTCTGGACTGATTGGGAATTCTCAATATTCAATCTTTGTCAATATAGAGGAGTAGGATTATAAGAGGATT
>CAJNIZ010044896.1:0-14197 GCA_905231905.1 Symbiodinium pilosum
CACCGCTTCAGCTGCAGAGAGCGCTCGCTGCAGCTGTACCCTGTAGGACAAGTAGAACAATACTCCTTTTTTGCTATCGCCGTGCGCGCTCCGGAGCGCGCGTTGGCGCTTGCCCTGTGCTTCTTAGGTCTCTACTTATCTCCACGTATACTGTAAACCTGCCTAAGTTAGTACGTCCGGAGTACCTGGCCCACTTTTCCGGGAAGTGTGTTTGCGCTGTGGTCTCTAACCAATAGGGGCGCTTTCGACCTCTGTGTCTTCCCTTAATGACAATTCTGTCTCTATAGGCAGCGTTGAACACCACGTTGTGTAATGGGTCTTCCATAGGGGAGGTGAAGACTGTGTGCATCATCTTATACTGAAGGTTGGCAAGTCTATCAGAGGGGCGTTGTGGGTAATTGGCTTTTCTCCATACCTCGTGGTTACTTACACGTGAGTAGTAGGATGCTTTAATGCCAATTATACGACGTAGGAACCTGAAATAGACTCCGTTGATTTTCTTCATGTGTTTGGGAGTGAGGGTCAGAGCATCTAAACCATAAATAAGGGTGCTGAGAAAGACTGATTGGAAGATATAAAGCTTTTTCTTTCTAGGCATGGAACTGTTCCAGACCAACCTTAGCTGCTTACTACATCCTAAGACCGATGCCCTAAACTCTGAGCCCTAAGCCCTGAATCCCCAAGCCGTAGAACTTAAACCCTAAACACCTATATTCCTAACGCCTAAATCACTAAACCCTAAATCCCTAGATCCCTAAACCCCTAGATCCCTAAATCCCTAGGCCCTAAACCTCTACATCCCCAAACCCTGAATCCCTGAACCAAAAAACTCTAAACCCTAAATCCTTAAACCCTAAGCCCTAAACGAGTACGAGGGAACTACGCAGAAGTGAGAAGTTTCCGTCAGGCGGCCGGGTATCTGCGATGCCTCAGAGTAGGGCTGCAGGTGCAGCTCCCGGAACGGAATGTTTAGGATTTAGAGTTTATGTTTTGGATTTGGGGATTAGAGTTTTGGGTTTACTTGTGGGCTTGCAGCGAAAACAAGATTATTACGCTATTCTGATCGTATTTCCAGATCTTGGGGCTTGGGCACGCTGATAAAAAGACTTCTGGCTTCTACAGTAAGGATTTAACGTTTTCGTGTGTGTGACTTGTAGGAGTAAGGGTGTTGCGAGACGGGATCTAAGGTTTCAGGTTGTAGGGATGGTGATCTAGTTTTGCTATGCAGGGGGTTGGGGTTTAGGGATGTAGGGGTCCTGGGATAGAGGCTTCAGGGTCTCAGGTATCCCTGGGGTACCGGTGAGGTTTGGGGCCTTAGGGTTTGGGGCCTTAAGCTTTGGCAACACCCTAAACTTTAACCCTAAACTGCTGGGGATGCTGGGAACTGCGTCGAAGTTTTGGGCTTGCACTCTGCCCCATACTGAGGCCACGGCCCCCATGAAGAGTATTGTGGCTTTGAAAAGGGGCTAGGCGAGTTGTCTTTTCAGGGGCCCATGGCACCTACCAAACACCCCTAAACCGGGAGCAAGAAACCCTGAACCTGAGATCTGAAGACCCTGGCTACCAAAATCCTCTCATAAATGTGAACCCAAAACCCTACGCCCTAAAACCCTGAAACTGAAACCCTAAACTCTGAACCCTAACCCCTGAAACCCGAACCCTAGACTGTAAAACCCTAAGCCAGACCCTAAACAGGTTTCGGGCGCAACACGGAGACCGCACGCCCGATGACGTCCAATCGGGCGGTGGGGAAGCCCAGCAGCGTGCGGTTTAAATTAACCTGAACGTTTAGGGTTTAGGATCCGAGAATTAGAGGTACCATTTGGGGGTCCTCGAATAAGAACTATAGTATTTTGGGGCCTATATTGGATCCCCCTTGATTTACGGAAGCTACTATCTTCGTCTGAGGCAATTACAGGATGGGAGTCGCCATGTAAGGACCTTACACAAGCCCGACCTACCCCCGATGTAACTTTCCATGTCCATGGTCTCCCTTGTGTAGATTCGCCCTTTGGGAACTCCCCTGCTGTAGAGGGATGTTGGGTTTAGGGCTTTCTGATTTTGGGTTGTAGCTGGGCAAACCATAGCAAGCCCAAGCAAGCTCAGCCTCACTTGTGGTTGTGATTGGGAAGATTATTCAAAATAGCGTATCTGGCACCTCAACCACCAAAATTGGGACCCCACTATAGGAAAGATGATAGATGTAGGGTCCTCATTTGAGGTCTCTGGTTACTATAGGAACCGAGAGGGGTCTTAGACTTTTGCGGACAATTTGGGGAGAGCAGTGAGGCTCGTGTTCAGTGACGGATTCTTTGGATGGAGTGCAACGTTGGTTTGCGTGACGGTAAAACCCGACCCTCAAAATTGAAACCTAAAGCCTGAATCGAAAACCTTAAACCTAAACCCTAGACCCCAAAAGCCCAAACCCGGAGTTTCATGATTGAGGGTTGACTGCGCACCATAGCTAGATCGAGCTTCATGACCGGGAACTTATTGTACTTTGATAGCTTGATTTCCCTAAGCCCTATAAGCCCTATAAAGGGTTCATAGGTACTATACTAGGGTTTGAGGTTTAGGGTTTAGGGCTTAGACAGGTTTAGGGTCCAGCGCGCTAAACCTGCAGGCCTACGCCTCTGAACTCTACATTCTTCTACCCGAAGCAATTTTTTCTTCCTAAGATTCTTGCGGCTGGCACGCCCTAAGCCCTAAACCCTACACCCTGAACCCTAAACCACCTGGCTCAAGCTGGATGTGGGTCAAGCGCATGCCATGATGCCCGTTTTTCACTGTCAGCGGGGCAGGGACGCAGGAGGAGGGGCGTCGCAGACAATTCCTTCTTGTCAGAGCCAGGGATTTGGCAGCTGCTTCCACTGGTCAAATCGCTGAATCATCGTCTGCTGCCGTTCAAAGTAGCTGGCCAAGCAGCGAGAGCGACGCACGCTGGAACAGAGAAGGTCTCCGTGAGTGAGGCCAACTTCTTGCTGGACAAGGGTTTCATGTATGGCCTAAACCACCAACCCCAGTTTTAGAAGATCCAACGATTATGCGTGCTCTTTGCTGCCTTCAGTTTGCGTTTTGACCAGCATATCACTCACGGGAAGCCAGATTGCCAGGTTTGGGACTCAGTCTTAATCATTAAACTCTCCCCCCTAATATTAGATATTCCCAATGCATGACCATATACCGCAATGGAATATTTATGTTAGGGGGTAGGGTGTTTTAATACTAGGGGATCATTGAAGTCTAAGGTACCCCAGTAGTACCCTTTCCCTTTTCCCCTTTTTATTTAGAGGTCTCCTTATTAAAGCTGAATATTGGGAAGAAGGGTACCCATATTCTTGGGGAACCTGTATAGCATTGGAAGAAGGTTTGGAACATGCTCCAAGCTCAGCTTTGAAATACCATGACACGTGCAATAAACCACAAAGCCCCTGTATCATAAAGCCCTCAACACGAGGTCCTTCCTAAGCTTGAGAGCTAAAACCCTAATCCTAAAGCCTTAAACCAAAAAAACAAAACAATTCCTAAAGCCCCGCACTTTACCTATCCAGCTGAAGGCGGGCTACACGGCCGCCGGCAAGACAGGGGGTGGTAAGGCCGCGAAAGCCCTCAAGCTCGGGTTTGGGAGCCAAAGATTGTGTGTTCAACAGTTTAGCATTCTTGCTATGCGTGCTAGAACTGCTATTATTATTACTCGCACTACCATTACTACCATTATCATTATTGCTACTATTGTAATTATTGTTCCTGAATTTGGGGGCTTGAGCTTCGGGTTCAGAAGCCAGGCGCAGGACTCGGATTTAGGTTTGTGGGTTTAGGGTTTAGTTCGGGTACTGCCCCCCCTTAGTAACAGTTGGATAGTAACTATAATATGGTTATATATAGCGCTTAATAGGACCCCTAATATAGACTGTTACTGGGTGGGGGCAGTACCCAAGGTTTAGTGTTTCATTTCGGGCTTAGGGCCTAGGGCTTAGGGCTTAGGGTTTAGGTCTATAGGGCTTAGGGTCTTAGGGTCTAGGGTGTGGGTCTAGGGTGTATGTGATTCGTTCACCAGGAGCCCTGAAACCCGAACCTTAAAACCTAGAGCAAAGACCCCCCTACCCCTTGATTCCCCCAAACTCTAAGCCCCTACCCTCGAATCTATCCTGAAACTTTGCGTTTGTTATATAGACCGCGCAGTCCCACAGACCCAACCCTCATTAACGTTGGGTTTACAGTTCAGGCTAAAGTTTCTATGGGTTTGCTTTTCCTTTCATAAATACGGAAGCTACGGGAATAGTGACTAGATAGCGGTAAGTGCTATTGCCAAATCCTAAACTGACATGGATTGTGTCTTCTGAGTCGTCGCCTGCAGCTGTGGATATGTTTCCCTGCACTGTCCATCCTGGTTTGTCAGCAGACGGACAAGGTGCACAGTATACTTAGTCGTGAAGCTTCATGCGCAGTTGCAAGAAGTTGTGTTCATACCCTAAGACCTCAGACCCTAAGCCGCAAACCAGGATGGCGAGATCATCCCACATACACCCTGATACCCAAACCCTAAACCCTAAACCCTGTGACCCCCGGCCCCCTGAGCTTCGAGGTGGTAAGAAAAAGAAGTCTTATGTTGCTGATGCTGCGCGGGGCGTCTATCATATGAGCTATAGTCTAAACTCCTTAAGGCGGAGTTATATAGGGGATTATTTTGGGTTTAGGGATTATAGGGTTTAAGGGGCTAAACTCTTTAGAGGAGGTTATATAGGGGATTATATATTGGAGTATTATAGGGGTTATTAAGGGTGATACTAGGAGTTTAGACCATATCCCCTATAATCCCCTACATAACCCTATATATAGCAGTTTCCATTTCATTTTCCATGTTCTTTTCCATTTGATTCTCCATCATTAAGGGTGATACTAGGAGTTTAGACTCTAGCTCCAACAAGCTCATCCTTAAGCCTACTACTTGAACCCTAACAGCTTTGGGAGCACGCGGTTTAGGGTTTAGGGTTTAGGGGACTAGCTAAAATTTCTTGGTACTACTCTCGTGACATTAAAAAGTTGGGTTGAGGGTTTAGGGTTCCGCTAATAGTTTGGGCCCTGTCTTGTTGCGGGGTCACCACAATAAGGGCCATAAGTATTTTGGGGATGTACAAGAGGACCACCGTTTTTGGAAAGTCCCAAATGCTCCTCCAGACAAAAACCTTAAACTCTTGTGGAATTCTTAGGCTTTTTATTTGGGGCTGACGTTGCAACCATACATCCCAATCCCATGTGAAGGGATTAGAGCACCATCCCCTTAAAACGGTACCCAACCCCAGGACGATAGGGCTTAATAAGGGCCTAATAGGATTACGAATCTGGTGAGTGTACTCTTTAGGGAGATTGCATTGTAACCCCTAACACCTATGGCATCACCCTCAGAGGCAACAGCAAGCGCAGGTGTTCGATCCCCTGAATCAGGGGGACAAGAACGCCGCAAAGCCCCTGGAAAAGAAGCCGAAAGCTCAGGGTGGTCAGGGTCGCACGGTTTAGGGGTTTCAGGTTTAAGGCATAAGTTATTCTGGGAACGAAGCCGAACGCTAGGGTGATTTTCAGGTTTCCTTTTCCCAGCATCTTGCTTTCTCTCAATGTTCCCTTTGCCCTGATTCCCGTTACTATTGTGCAGTTTTGCCCTTGACCCTAAACCCTAAACCTTAACACCCTAAACCCTAAAATCCTAAACCCTAAAACGCGTATGGTGTGAGATCTGGGGTAGGCTAGTCACATGCGAGCTCCAGGCAGAACACAGATGGAGGCTGCGAAAAACAAATGTTCATGTTATCTAAGCCGGATTACAAATGATCCTCACTAACGGGACAGGGGCAGGCCAACAAATGGGACTGTCTATGATTGTTCAAAGCCTCAGATGTTCGCTTTTGTCGAAAACGGCCAGAAGCAACCTGATAGGAAGCAAGATCGCAGCTTCATGAGGATGCGCTTTTCTTACTCCAGCACCCTGAGCCGACCAAAGCCTGAAACCCACAACCCAGAGAACCCAACAGGTGGGCGGCCCTAAGCCCATACAACTCCAGCTGTCTGCTCCGCAGGTGGGGTTCCATGCTTGTACCATTTTGGGGGGAGAGCAGTGAAACCCCCATTTCCTTAGGAGTCAGTTTTAGTTTCTATTACAGAATAACCCTGAAGAACCCTCAGTTACGGAATCTAGCAGGGTAATTTTGAGAAGCTCTAACATGAATACGCTGATGTCGCGACGTGGGGTCGTGTAATGGATTTCTTGTATTTTCCGTATGTTTCCGAAAGTCCTCCTTTTCTGGAGCTCCTAATTTCCTCCATCCGTACCTCCCGCCACCCTCCCCACCCAACCCCCGACGTTGTTTCCAACAAATTCCAATAATAGGACCTTGAATGGTAATTGATGTTAAGACCTCCAGCTTATTAGGTTTTGGCTTCGGGCCTTAGGCAATCATCCATACAAGCCAGTTCAAGGAGAACGGTGGACGGGGCTTTCGCAAGCAGCAATAACCCTAAACCCTAAACCAATGGTTTTGGTGGGATGTAGGGACCCAGAACCCTAAACCCTGGTCCTTGATCCATCATTCGATGCGACTCATTCTGTTTGAAAACATTGTAGAAATGGGTTCCCCGATCTGAATAGAACTCCAAAATGGGACATGTGAGCTGTAGTCTAAACTCCTTAAACAGGGGCCATATAGGTGATTATGTTGGAGACTACTACGGGTTTATCAAGGAGGATGCTAGGAGTTTAGGCTATGGCTCATGTGCAACAGGTGCGAAACCACATTTGAAGAAATTCCAGAAATCATATTCAAACCATAATCAAGCTATATGTGAAAATGAGCCCTGGTAGTCTTCTGCAGCAAGGATGATGGTGTCTCAAGTTAAAAACTAACATCCGGAACGAGCTAAATATTAGGCCACAGATATATTTGGGGGTACATGTAATGTTGGGGGGTGGGTGGTACTTGTTATTAGTACAAAGGGATGAACAACAGTCCGCATCACCATTTCACTCATGGATCCATGCAGTCTGCAGGCTGAGCGAGGGTTTATTTGAGCCCTCAGCCTCAAGAAATGATTCTCAAAACAATCCTATTTTATCCTTAATGCGACCCCGCTTATAGTTCCTATATATTCTCGGGGGTTGTATGTACCCCAAACTACAAGGCCCCCACAGCCAAGCTCCCCAAGACAGCCAACATCCAAGAACTGAAACTTCTAAAGCACAGCAATACAGTCCTCCTACGCAAGGCCCCCCTCCAGTAGATAGAATATGTGGTATATAGGCAATTCATTAAGAAATGGAGCAGTTCCATATTCTTTTTACTTCAGGAGGACGATGGCTCCTAAAGTTTGAAAAGATGCTACGCGCTTCGGGCTTAGGACTTAGGATCCCCAATTGTAACCTTAGAACCATGCACCCTGCTATACTTCTCCTTACTTCACAGCTATCCCCCTAAACCTTTTACTCGCACCCAAGACCTTTAACCCAACACCCTGAGCCTGCCAAAAACTCTTAAGGCATTGACCCCAAGAAACTAGTGAAGAAACTCATCATCATGCAACTATTATTCTTACTGTTATTATTACTGTTAGTACTATTATTACTACTGTTATTAGAAAGACCCCAAAGAAGGGAACCCTAATTTTGGGAGTAGCATGGACAGTGCTTCGTTTACAAGATTAGCAATTAGCAGTGAAGATTTCAGTCTTCACCTAGGAGGATGGGTTACTACACCTTACAAGCTCCATACTCTACCCGTACTTAGAACCTACAGAGATTTTTGAAAGTAATTCAGCCGATTGTGGCGGGGTACCTGGACCTGCAACACCCTGAACGCCTGGACCCTAAATCCTAGGCCCTAAACCCTGAACTCTACACCCTAAACCTAGACCTACGCCTATCCTAAGCCCCAAACACTAAACCCTAAGCCCCAAGCCCCAAATCCTAAGCCCTAAACCCTAAATTCCCTAGATAGTAGTTTCCCATTAATTTTCCATTATCCCTATATAACCCCGATATATACCCTATGATCCCTATATAAACCCTAAATATAGCAGACCTTAAGTTGGGTAGCATCCGATGAGCTAAGGACCGAGCTATCCCCGGAGGAAAAGCTCCGAGAGATGGAGAAAGAAATCCACAGGCTTTGGGTTGTTTAGGGTCTAGCGTTTGGGGGGGTTAATGCTTTGGGTTCAGGGTTTAGAGGTTAGGGGTTATGGTATAGGGTTTAGGGTTTAGTTTAGGGGTCAGGGTCAGGGTTTAGGGTTCGAGGTTTGGGGTTCAGGGTTCAGGGTAGGGTTTAAGGGTGTAGGGTTTACCTATAACCTCAACAGAGATGTTGGAAAATCAAAAAGGAAGGATGGGAAGTGAAATGGACACTGCTTTTTCGGTGTTAGGGTTTAGGGTTATAGCCAGTAATGGAGAACCAAGTGGAAACGGACCTTAAAATAAATGGAAACTCAGACTGTATGGGGCTTATAGGGGTCTTGAGTCATACCCTTATACCCGCCAATCAAGGAGTAAGTACTGCTAAACTGTAGGTAAATGGGGTTACGGTTAGGGTTTAGCGTTTGGGGTTTGAGGGTTTAGGGTTTCAGGCTTAGGCTTGCAGGGCTTAGTGTTTTGTTAATTGATTTAGGTTTTGGTAGCCCCAACACCCAACATAAGGACCAAATGAGCCATAGTCTTAACTCCTTTAAGAAGGTTATGGAGGGGATTATAAAGGGGAGCAATGTATAGGGATACTTGGAGTTTAGATTATAGCTCAAACGACTATAAGTGCTTCGATGCATTGGTGGAGTATTTCTCGGGCATCCTGCGAACTGCAGAAGTCCCGCATAATTAGTTGGGATCAGTCGATCACGCCCCTCCTTCCAAAAATCACTCCCCCAAGCTGCCCCAAGAAGTTGAGACCCGTCGCTCTCGCATCTCACGTATCGAAAGCGTTTGCAAGAATGGTCTTGCGTCGTCTTGAAGAAGTCTTACAAGTTCGAGGGAAGTCAGCAGTGTGCCACCAAGCACAGACAACCCGCAGGATCTCCATGGTCGACGGTTCAGGTCATGCACCTGTCGCGTGAATGCCTATCTTTTGAAACTGGATCTAAAACGCGCTTTCGATTCAGTCCACAGGGTCAAGTTGGCCGAGAAGATCCTAGAATGGGACAATGGGTTACTATATGGGTCATAGTGGTTATGAACCTACTTACTACGTCTCCCTGACCCTCCAAGTAAATAAGTAATTACAAATAGGGCTATCAGTAGAATACACATACCTCTCACGTAAATAAGGGACATAACCCCACTTGTAACCACCCCAAACCCAAAAGTCCTAAACCCTAAACCTAGAAATCCAAAACCCTAATTCCCACCTCACATGGTCGGGATGACGCCATGTCTGTGACCTTTCGGAACCATGAACTCTCTTTAAAGGCTCTCTAAACCCTCTGCCAAATCCTCTTGATCCCCTCACCACAGGACTCAGACTACAGGGCTTTAGGACCACCCGCAGCAATACCTCTATATGCCCCATTACAAAAATGCTGTAAAACCTGTATAAAGCCTCCACGAATCTTCCAGAAACCTCTTTAACCTTTTATGAACCTTATATAAAACTTATGAACTCTCCGTAACCTGTAAAAGCTCTTTCATAAACCCTCATAAACCTTCTAGAAACCCTCTATCTCTATCAAAATGCTATAAAGCCTTTACAAATCTTTTGGAAACCCCGCAGGAAACCTGTTGAAACCCCTAAAGCCCTGTCATACAATCCATGAACCCTCTGCAGACCTCTTGGAAACCTTATACACCCCCTCCGTAAACAAGATGACCCCTCTACAAACCTAATCTACGCCTCCAATTGAAACCACCAAGCGCAGACCACGGGACCACACGAGGGGGCGTCTAATCTTTTTCTATCTCAGGGACCACTGGCGGGGGGGGGTGTGGGGAGGCCCGGGCCCGTGAATGCTGATGCATATCTACCCTTCTATAAATTATATACCCCTTTAGAGTAATCCTAACGCAACCCGCATAAACCCACTTAAATGCGGCTTCAAGTATGGTTTGAGGGGTTGAGGGAGCGTTGGCTTTCCCTCTAAAACCCCGAAACCCTGAACCCTACACCTTACAAACCCTGCATCCTAAACCCTGAAGCTTAGGCGCCAAACCCCGAAGAGTTTTTAAGGACCTGGGAGGCTGTTTGCGTTCAGAGTTGTGGGACTCAGGCTGTAGGGCTCAGGGGTCAACTTACTGGTTCCTAAGGCAGGGATTGGGGGATGCTATATGAAATATTGAAAGGAGAATCTCGCCATTCTGATTGTTGGGGCGTACGCAACTGCATGAAGCCCTCAGAATAGGCCGCAAATCAGACTAAGTTCGTGGTCACTGTCTCAAAGGGGTGTGGGACAGAGTTTCATGACAACAGAGATTTGCATTTCCTTTTCATCCACCCCAAAAGGCTCCGAACCCCAAACCCTGAACCCTCCCCGAAGAAAACCTTACCTGAAACACCAAAGCATTCGAAGAAAATGTCTTTCGGGCCTGTGTGGAGGTTTTAGTTCATTTTGTACCAGTTTTGGGGGTTTAGATAAACCCTAAACGTTGTGCAGGTTGGTCGAAGAGAGCGCAATAACCCGAGAACGAGGGAATCTGTTTGGCCCTGAGCGTCTGACGTCAGGGTTTAGGGTTTAGGGGTTGGGCTTGTAGGGTGTATAGGTTGGGGTTTAGGATTTAGGGTTCAGAGTCTAGGGTTTAGGGTTCACTGGCCGTTGGTTAGCTGGGAATGGAGGAATGGATAAGAAGATGGAAACTACTATAATAGGTTATGCAGGGACTACTATAAGGATCCATTCCTTCCTTCCTAGCTCACCACCAAAGGCCAGTTTAAGGTTTAGGGGTTGGGCTTGTAGGGACTATGGGGTTTATCGTGTTTGTAGAGTAGGGTTTATAGGTATTCTTATCTACATGAGCTATAGTCTAGACTCCTTAAACGGGATTAAATGGGGTGATTCTATAGGGGAGGACTATAGGGGTTATTGAGAGGCATACCAGGGGCTCAGACCCTAAATCCTAATCCCTAAACCCCTAAACCCCTAAACCTAAACCCTGGTCCTCACAAGTCTTCCGCTCAGGTTAGGGAAGCATTACCCTTCAGCCAGGGCGTACGGCTCAGGGAGCTACATTTGGGAATTTCCAAAATAGGGGGGACTCCAATTTCGACCCCAATATACTTACTATAGTCCTTCTCATAGATAGCCCCCAAAACCCTAAACCCTAGCCCCCAAAAGGGGGCCCCGAATTTTAGAGAGCTCCCCTTTGAGGACTAGGGAGGCTTGAGGATTCTGGGCTTAGGATTTAGGCTCTATGGTTAGCGTTTAGGGTTTAGGTTTTAGGGGTTCTGACTTCGGGGATTTCACTGGGATAGTTTCCCCATAACCCTTATATGGCCCTTATATATGCCTAGTTTCCCCCAAACACCTTATCTTAGGGTACCCACCTGGTATTTCCCCGCCTGAGATTCCCTAGATAATCACCAAACCCTAAACCCTAGACCAAAACCAACAACCCTAGATCCTAAACCCTCAAACGAGTACCACACGGTGTGGGGTTCAGTTAGGGTTTAGGGTCTCTAAATCTTAGCGTTTAGAGCTTACGCATTACAACCCAGCCCCTATGCCCAAGCCCATGAAATTCGTTGCTTAGGCCCTAAACCTTCCAGAAATTCATTCTTCGTGCGCCTAGGCGAGAAGCGCTAGAGAAAGGGAAGGAGGCCGGCAAGAAGGCCGGTGGGAAGCCTTGAAGCCATAGGTTTTAGGGCTTGGGGGTTTAACAGACGTGTGGTGTGTGGTTCCCTGGGTCCTTCGACTGTGTCGCTCTAGACTATCCCGCCCTGAATTTAGCATTAGTTTGAGACAGTTAGGGCTAATTAGGGCGACAGAACCTTGGAGAGGGCGGGGGAAGTGGGGAAACCATGATAGAAGTGTAGTGGTTTTGGGGTGTAGAGTTGGAGGGTTTAAAGTATTGGAGTTTAGGGGGTTCGATTTCAGGGGTGTAGGGCGGAAGGTTTTAGGGGCGTGGAGCCTAGGGCATAGGCGTGAGGGGCCATTGGAAGTTCGGCATTTAAAGCTTAAGGCTCAAGGTTGCTTTAGGGGTTTAGGGTTTAGGAAATAGGGATTTAGGGCTTAGGGCTTAGGGTTTAGGGTTTTGGTGATTTAGGGTTTTAGGGGTTTAGGGTCTAGGGGTTTAGGGTTTTGGGTTTGAACTCATAGCCTTTGCAAAGGCAGGTCGGGATTCAGCACTAAAGGTTTCGAGGAGTGCTGTTCCTGGACCCAAAATCGCCTTTTCCAAAATCGCCTTCTAGTGCTTAGATAGTTGTAGGATAGTCCCCATAAGCATAATGTAGACCCCTGATTAGTAAACCCCCTCCCCTTGAAAGGGATTGTAACAAGGATCCTAATATGAAGGCCCTTACAGGGAGGGGATTTTTTAATCACGGGTCTATATTATTCAGATTGTTTGGGCCCCCACATATACTTTGTCTAGCCCCTACATAGACGCAGCTTCCCTTTCATTTTCCATTTCAGGGTTTAGGGTCTAAGGTTTAGGGTTTAGGATAGTTCTCCATGATTCCATTGAAGCTCTGAACCTTAAACCCGAAAACCCCACAACGTCTAAGTTAAGCGTCGTAGATTTTAGGGGTTGAGGGCGAGGGGAAATTATCGCGACATCCCCTAACCTGGCTACAGATGAGGATTCAAATATAAAACGTTCCCAAAATGCCCTTAAGCCTTCTCCCAGTTTTGGGAATTATTCTAAATTGGCCTTAGGTAAAACGATGAAGGGCAAGATAGCTTCGGATACTAGAACTGTTTTGGGGGGGCGGGGGGGTTGTGATGTAGGGGTTAGGTGCTCCGATTCAGGGCACCTTGGCAGATCCAGGATGTGGGGTCTAGGGTTTCTTGAAGCTAGAGACAAACAGGACCCTTCAAAACTTGATATGAGTTTTAGTCCAAACTCCTAAAAGGGTAGTTATATAGGGGATTCTATCGTAGTTCTTAAGGCGGATACTAGGAGTTTGAACTATAGCTCTTATATATATATGTATATATGTATATATAGCAAGGTTTCCTTTGCATGGATCCATCGAAGGAGAGGCAGCTCTGCAGATTGCGAGAACAGCAAAACTTGCTGGACCAGCTAAATGCCGGGGCCCTGATATCCCAGACTCCCTAGGGTTTAGGATTTAGGGTTTGCAAAGTCCCAGACCCCCTAAAGAAGGATCCAAAGAATGGACAACCCCCTCCCCCCCAATATGCACTCATTACTACATTGGGATTCCAGGGGATTATTAGCTAAAGAAGGATCCAAAACATGGACCCGCCCCAGTATGAACCCATTACTGCATTGGATTCTGGAGGATTATTAGGAGGTTCTATTTTGGGGGATCCTTTACGGGGGTCTGGAAAAATCACCTCTCCCGAAGAAGACAACCCGTACCCTCCCTCGTAAGAGAGATTCCTCTAAGAGTTCTGCTACTTTTTTGGGAGCAATAACTGGGAAGTTTCGATGTTGTTTTTTTTCACAGGTTGTAGGAGCATTAACCACACAGCTACCCTAGAACCATAAGCCCTGAGCCCCAGAACCCTAGAACCCCAAACTCTGACCGCTGTCCCCAGTACGCAACGCGATGTCCCCAACCCGGACCCCCATAAAGGATCCAGAGCATGGACCCGGTAAGGGTGTATAAGGTTTGGGGTTTAGGGTTTGTTGCACTTACTGATGGTCTGGGCTCGCTTTTGCTTTTGAATTGTTTCAAAGCATTGAGGATTCAGGACATCGGGAAAGTTGCGACCGTAAGTAATCATACTGTTTATCTCGTGTCGTGTTGTCTTGATGGCTTACGGGTTAGGAACCAAAAAATGGAACCTCCCGATACTCCCCTAGTATTTCAAATTTAGTAATGGCCCTAAACCCTAAACCCTAAACCGCATTTTGGAGATCCTTTGGGGTCTGGGCAACCCGTACTTTCAGCCAAGGAGCAGAAGCAAGAACATGGGGTGTTTCTTAAAGTAAGCGCCTAAGTAAGCACCTGTAAGGGCTCCTCGGATAACACTTGGGGTGCTTTGCCAACATGTTGAAGGAATTAATCCCCTCCCCCTAATAATAAACCCCCCCCACACCCCTAATAATAAA
>CAJNIZ010044896.1:14221-31514 GCA_905231905.1 Symbiodinium pilosum
AATATATTATAGTATACCATATTTGAGAATATTTATTATTAGGGGGGTGGGGGGGTTTATTATTAGGGGGAGGGGATTATTATGTACACCTCCGTAAAGAGCTAAACGTAACTAGCAGAAGGATTCCAGGGCATGTCGAGGTCAAATTTCAGAAGCTCCCATATGGAACCCCAAACCTTAAACTCGAAAGCCCGAACCCTAAACCCTAAACCATGAAACCTCAATCCCTAAACCCTGAAAGCCAAAAAATGTGGTAGACCTCGCCTTTGCCATCCTCTACCCCTTGGGTTTCGGGTTTAGGGAGGTTAGGGTTTAGTGCTTCTTATGGCTTCGGGTTCAGGGTTTCAGGTTTAGGGTTTAGGGTGGCCCTAAACCCCAGAAGCCTCAACCCCTAAACCCTACCTGGACGCCCAAAGTAGGTCAAACAATTCACCGAAACCCCTTGGAAACAGTCCCGCCATTATTCCTTAGGGGAGGGTGTTCCAGGAAGGCTTGAAATCAACCCTTGAATCCATAAGCCCTACGCCCCTGGGCCCAAAGCCCCTGAGCCCTAAACCCCTCAACCCCTCAACACCTCAACCCTAAACGATAAACCCCTAAACCCCTAAACCGTTCGTCCAGGTAGACCTCACCTATGCCGTTTGCCTAAATTTGGCGATCCAGCACCAAGCAAATGACAACGACAATGAGGCTCCCTTCAGGGTTTAGGGCTCAGGGTTTTTTGCTAGGGAAGTCTTGAAACTACTTTCCCCAATTCCCTAAAAGGCCCAACAAATGGAATCCCAAAATACTCCCTTAAACCCTAAACCCTAAATCCCATGATAATCCCATGACAATCCCCTACTTTCCCCATGGTTCAGGGGTTCTGGCACAAGTCTTTCTGCGCAGATCCAAGTTCCGACGCGTCCACACGATCTGCTTTTCCCAAGTGGGTAGGCGATGGAATGCCCCTAAAAAGGTGACGGGGGTTTAGGGTTTCGGGTTGCTTTTAACAATGGTTCCTTGAAATTGCAAATAAAGGTGCTTCGAGACCATAGTTCCCTCAATCTGGAAAAATGATCTTGGCCTCATGTTGCTTAATACTGAACGCGCGCTGGCGTGGCGGGGATACAGATGAAGCACGCGCGCATGTCTGGTATGTGACGTGTATGTACACACGCATGGTCACCTCGCACCCAGGACCCTCATGGCAAAATATGTCAATGTGGAGTGTTTTGGGGTGTGACCACCTTTGTATGTATAGATATGTATATATTGGTTTGTATTATAATTAAGGCGTATACGCTACTCACTCTCTGTATAGTTGTCCTAGACATAGATAGAACGACCTTTGGGAGCTCATAAAGTTGGGAAATACTTGAATTTCTTCCTGATCAACAGTACCCCTATCATATGAGAGTACTGTATTGGGATTTGTTTTAGGGGCGTTGAGGGCTTCGTTGTTAGGAGGAGAGGTCAAGCAGATTCTACAGGGTTCTGACCTAGTAAGTTTACTTAGTGACAGGGATTCTAGAGCTTATGATTTGGGTTTTAGGGCATGGTAAGCAGACTTACTAAGTCAAAGTGCCTCCAGGCACGGGAGGAGGACACTGCGTGCGACGGACCGAAGCATACATGTATCAGTTAGGTGGACCCCCCACCCAGTAATAGTGACTATAAGGGATAATAGGGATTGTATTAGGGTCCTCTTATCTTCTTACTATACCACTACTACAGGGTGGGGGGTCCTCCTAATGTATCAGGTGGCAGAGCTTCGGAGATGCCAAAGATCCAACTTCTAGATCCGTAGCCTCGCAGCCCTAAACCTTAGGGTTTAGGGTTTAGGGTTTAGGGGTTGAAGGCTGTACCCCTCCTTTTAAGGAACCCTTGAAGACAATATACATTGGTTCACATGTGGGCAGTATGGGGTCCACAAAGGACACCCTCTAGGAACCGGGAATAAAACACGTAAAGCTCCTAGCTTTCGCCTTAAACTCAAGACCCTAAAAGGCAAATCCTAGACCCTGATCCGTAGACCGGTGTAGGGCTTAGAGACCCTGAGGCCCAACCCCTAAACTCTAATCCCTAACCTTAAACCTTGAACCCTAAACCTTCAACCTTAGATCTTAGAAGCTGCTGCAGGCGTTGACGATCTATACGCAGATTGTCAAAAACAAGCAGCGTCTGGGTTGCAGTCATGTTTATGGTTCAGGGCTTAGGGTTTAGGGTAGGGGTTAATCTGGATCTTTTTGCGAGTTTCCTCGTTGAAGCGGGGCACGCTGAAAACCATTTGAGTAGTGTTTTATTTGGAGTTTTTAGGGTCCAAATGTAGAGTAAGATTATATCCTCCTTGCCGGGTAGAGTAATATAGATAAGGAATATACTCTTACTAGGTTCAACCACCAAAAAAACCCTGCTCCCCAGTGGCTTGCCCCGAGTGTCAAACGCTGACACGTCCCAACATTAGATATCATCATATACTTGGGGGGTCGGGGGGACTTAGTAAGTAGGTTAATAATGGGGATAAATCGGGTTACTATGTATGGGTTATAGGGGTTATTAACCTACTTACTAAGTCTCCCTGACCCTCCAAGTAGGCGCCATCGTCTTAGCTCCTTAAAGGGGGTCATATAAAGGGTTATATAGGGGACTGCTATGGTTTATGAAGGGGGATACTAGGAGTGTAGACGAAAGCTCATTTGTGTGCATACATCTGTTTATACGCACATGTGTGAATATCTGAACATTATACATATATATATATATGTACATGTACATATATATATATATATGTGTGGGTATGTGTGTGTTTATAGTGCATTTACAGACCTACATAGCTATATCTGTATACATATGAGCTACCCTGAAGAACGTTCGATATGACCGGAGACTTGGACCCTCATCACAGAGACTTCAATCCCGTAAACCCTAAACCCTAAACCCTAAACCCTAAATCTACTTGAAGGTGCTTAGGTGGAAGAGGGGTTTGGATCTTCCCTCCAATAGGCTTAGGCTTTAGGGTTTAGGGGTTTAGGGTTTCAATGTAGTACCACTAGGGACAATCTGTATGATGAGGGAGTGGCGGGGTAGGGGATAACTTCCGTTCATAATATCATACACTCCCAAGTCATGGCTCCTACTAAGACCATAGTCGCGGTTTAGGGGTTTAGGGGGTTAGGGGTTTAGGGGTTTCGGGTGTAGGGTGTAGGGGTAGTACCTATATTCAATGCCCGGCTCCCCCTCAAGCGCCAGTAGATTCAGGTATCCATTCAGCGGTCGATTCCGCGTGAACATGGGCAACATTTACTTCAAGCAGGAGAAATGGACAGCCGCAATCAAGATGTACTTGCCTCGGCTTTTGGAAGGTTAAGGGGTTATATTGTGTAGGATGTCGGTGAACATTCATGGGTAGCTAGGACTTTTGACTACAACTTTAACACATTTTGACACTTGTGGAACTCCTCCCACTCATAGCGAAGGAGCTGAAAGTGAACTTTCAGTGGAGGGTTCAGAAGCTGCCAAGGATAGAATAGCTACAGTTATCACAACCCTCAACCAAGCCCGTAGCCCAGAAAATTATAAGTCGATATAACCCCACACACCTTGGACCCGCACCCCTGAACCTGTTGTAGCAAGAGCGCTTCGCTGACCACTGTTGTTCTAAGACGGTTTAGGGCTTAGAGCGGTTGTTGGCATTTTCATCTTAGTTTGTGTCGGATGGCATGGCAAAACCTTCAGCCACATCTATCCCAGGAATTGCCAGGTGCAGAGTTTCCCCAATATGAGCCTTACATACCCCTTATATACTCCAAGGCTCCCCATATAAGCCCTGAGATACTTTTGGGGGGAGCGTAGTAGAACGATCCCTTAATACTGGTAGTTGTTCAGAATACCTGTCCGAAGAATGGCCACAAGGAAGGTTCCCTTTTCGGCATAGGGTTTAGGGTCTAGGGTTTAGCTTCCGTTTCAAGGAAGTATATTCCCAGTGGTCCCTGCTTTATAACCTCTCAACACGGAATCTCCAAAGGGAACCACATCATCCCGGTGTCATCTCCGGCAAATCCTATCTTCCCAATCGTACTCCGGCCCTTTTTAGAGAAATCCCAAGTCTTCCTAAAACCAAAGCCTTCTGTTTACCGGTGACCCTGTAGACGCCTCTAAAGGCAACCTGCAGCACTTTGGTTTATAGACTTGCTGGGCGCCTTAGGGCATATAGGTTTTAGGGCTTAAGGTCCATGTTTAGGGATGAACGCTTGGGGATATTAGGGTTAAGGGTCTATGGGCTTTCACTTTGTACTGTGACCCGATGGCATGCACTCGGGGGATTGCGAAACAGTTATTAATTTCTGGTTGCTGTAACCCACATAAGATTCTAAACTTATGGTTTTTACCAGAAGTTCCCTTTCTACAGAAGATGTGTATTGCCATTATACTAGCATCAACCCCTTTCCCTCACGTGGAACTGTAGATTTCACATAAGAGCCTTCGTATGTTGGGCATATATTTAGTATCAGGAGTAGGTAGGTCTACCATGTACATGAAGGAATTATCTCAGAAAGCTGGGGTATCCTTTTATAGATGCTCAAAAAGGGGCCATCATGTGGAGACACCTGGAGCCCCTCCCATTTCTTCGCGTAGCACAGTAGGGTTTAGGTTTCATGCTTTAGGATTTAGGATTTAGGGTTTGGGATGTAGGGTTCAGGGTTTAGGGTTTGGGTTTGGGATTTAGGGTTTAGGGTTTCAAGTTCATGTTTGCTCACAGTGACTCCATCGTAACCAGGAAGCTACAATCCAGTATGGCATTCACGGAGGAAATCGTTTGCCTGGGATCTCAAAAGCAATGCTTAAAATTATAGGACTACCATGGCCCGCCAACCTGATAGTCCTCAATAATCCCGAATAATGTCCTTCACTTGCAGGGGCCCCCAACCGAACCCCCCAAAAACCCTAAACCCTAAGTTAAGTGTGCTGGGGAGTCCAGAGTATAGTCCCCCTTAAGTACATAGAATATTGTTTTCGTATACTATAGGCAGATCCCCAGATTCTATCTACTTAAGTTACTTAAGGGGACTATAGCCCCAGTAGCAAACCACGCAGTTTCTAGGACTCGAGGGCGGTGCAGGACTTCCGAAATCAAGCTTATGGGCTTCAGGGTTTAGGGCGTTAGGTGTTAGGGGTTAGGGCTTCAAGGCTTAAGACTTTAGGGCTCTAGGGCTTAGGGCTTTGTGATTTCGGGCTTTTGGGTTTAGGGCTCTGGGGTTTAGGGTTGGGAGTTTAGGGTATGGAGACCTCGGACTGAGCCGAGCCCAACCGAAACTGAATCGAAACAAAGTGGGCGAATGTATGAGAAACACCCAAAGAAGTATATACGTGTATAAACATATGGACAGATGTATAAAACGCACTATTTTGGTGTCGCCCTCTGGTTGATTGGTTCTAACCATCAAGCCATCATCCAGGTAGCTTTGCCAGCAAAACTTTCTCTTTTGACTTTCCAAGCTGAACCATCATTTCGACACCAAATGCCCCTCACAATTTGCTTCGTTGTCTCATGACTGCATAGAAAAACCTTGCATCAGTTTGAGAAACCATCGACTCTGCAAGAACCATGTTCAAGAGCGGTGTGACGCCTGAGATAGAAAGCAGGGGCCTGGTCCTAGCCGTTCTGGGTGATCAGGGTACGCATCAAACCTTGACCCCTAAAATCATTTAATACTGTCCCTCTAAACGTTGTACCGAGGTACCGGATGGCTCTTGACCAAATTCCGAACAATGTGCAGGCCTGGTGGTTATGGGTTCCCTTAACCAGATGCCTACAGTAATACCCACAAAGTGCAGTTGGGAGGATTAGGGTTTTGGCTACTCAACACCCTACTTCCTAAGCCGGGTTTAGGACATAGGGTTTTGAGTAGGCAATAAAATCAATACTAGGCTTACCAAGGGACCATTGAAGGTGGACATGGGGGTCGCTTTGGTAGATGTGTTTTTCCATAATATATTCTCTGGTAAATATTGACTCTAGCTCATATGAGCTATAGTCTAAATTCCTTAAAGGGAGTTATATAGGGGATTGTATACGGGACTACTATTGGGGTTATTAAGGGGGATACTAGGAGTTTTGGCTATAGCTCATATAGATCCTGTGCTAAGGATTCAAGATTTACTTCATGGGCTGGGGCTTAGCTCATCGTCTCGCACTCTTCAACCCCTACGTAACCTCAGAGTGGGACCTATATGAAGTACGGACGAAAGTTAGGTCGGGGGGGCTAAAGGGGGATGTATAAGTGGGTCTATGAGTGCACAGTTTAAGGAATATTTATATGTATATGGTAGTTTCCCTAATTAAGGGGACACCCATATAAACCCCAAAATACTATAACCCTTATTATTGGGACCCCCAAAAAGGGTATCCCTAATTTTGGGAAACCCCCATATATGTATGTTGTAACTTTAGTCCAAGGCTCAAGCACTTTACTCCAACGTCATCTGTCCCTTCATCCCGAGGGTCGGGGTTTAGGGCTTCAGGGTTTAGGGTTCGGGCTTTAGGAAGGCAATGACTATTCCCATTAAGGGATGTGTATGGGGATATTTTCGGAACCTCCAGTGTCAGTCCCCTTCCGTTCACAGTCTCTGAACTACCTTAACCTACCAAAACCTACTTTTTTGTAGGTTCCCTATAAATTCTACATTATGGATTATAATGGGACCCTACCAAAAAGTAGTTTTTGGTAGGTTAAGGTACGTATCCTGCCGCTGCAAGGGCTTGCAGGATTTAAAGTCTGTAGGCTCTGCTTTGATAAATTTTCCTTCTGGGGGCGCATAGGAACATTGGTTAGGGTACATGTGGCGGTTTCCTGTGGGGACCACACAAAGCATACCACCGCTGCATGCCGACAGCGTGAGAAGTGCGGCATATAGGCGTTTAGGATTCAGATGAGTTTAGGATGATTTAGGGTTCTGGGTTCGTACATGGTGCAACATGTCTTGCATCCATTCATCATGTCATTCTCACAGTTCTTGGGTGACTCGGAACACCAAGAACATCTTGATGCAAGGTTCCAAAAGGATTCTTTACAGCCCTGCAAACGAGTGCCCTCCTGATGTCCGGGGGTCCCGTCAAGAAAGGACCGCACAATTTGCAAGAACCCGATGCCTTGGGTACTGGTCCCACTTATTTGATCTAAGGTCGTCCTAATCTTGTCCTTATTACGGACTCCCACTGGGTGGGGGCAGTACCCAGCTTAAATCCTAAACCCTATATGAGCCAGAGTCTAAACTCCTAGTATCCTCCTTAATAACCCCTACAGGAGTCCCGTATATAATCCCTTATGAATGCCCTTTACGGAGTTTAGAACATGGCTCATATGAGCCCTGAGGCGATTCGCTTCAAGATCATGCGGAACATCGGTTGGGCGCTGATTGCCAGAAGTTTTCTGGAGATAGTTGTGTTCTCTGTTGCTTCCTTTCCTAAGAACCAGATGAAGCAAGTACTTCCACAAGGGCTGCAGAGAACTGAGGCGTCTCTGGAACCCACGCCTTGGGTGTCAGGGGTTGAGGGTGCATGAAGTAGGGCTTTTGTAACTCTAAACCCTAAACTCGAAACCATTGATTTTTGCTGGGTGTTTATACGGGTCCGTAGCAAGATTGGTGAGTGGGTGTATTGGCGGTTCAATTTGGGGGACCATAAGGTAAAATCCCAAAATTTGCCATGGGCTTCTTAACCTTTACGCGCCCTAAACCCTAAGCCCCTGAACCCCTAAAACCCTGAACCCAAAACCCTTTTTTCTCCACCTGTGAAGTTGCCTCTTCATGTGACCTAGTCAGGGCTAGGGAACCCATTGCTGCAGGTGTGGACTACTTTTGAACTAAGAGCCTGTTTAGGGTTTAGGGTTTGGGATTTAGGGGTTTAGGGTTTAGACTGCCCCAAAAATGTTAAGCCTTGCAAGCGAACCCCCAAATCCTGAAGGCTTAACCCTAAATCCGACATCTCCAAGGGCCAGAACAGCCAAGTTTCGCAAGATGCGGATTAAGCATCCCCTGTGCCATCGTCTTCCTAGAAGGTTTTTTGACTTCCCCCGGACATGTCCATGGACTGGATTCTCAAGGCCCTATCAGTTGGCGACATCTGTCTCTGGGTTTAGGGTTTAGGGTTTAGGGTTTAGGGTTAAGATAGACATCGAGACTCTACCGCGTCAGACAAGGCTAACTTTTGCCAACTCTTTGCTCTGACTGCTTAGCTGCGTCGTGCATCTTTCCTATAGGGGCCTCCAAAATCATTAATAGTTTTTGGGTACCATATTCCCAATAACAACCAAAAATTGTAATTTTTAGTGGGGTTCTGAGGCCAGTTTAGTTTCGTCATGGCGGTCTGCTGCCTCTTGCGCTGTTGTTTGCTAATGTAGACCCATGATTAATAACCCCCTCCTTTTTAAGGGCCTAAATATTCGGATCCCTATTATAATTCCTATGAAGGGGAGGGGGTTTATTAATCAGGGGTCTGGGTTACTATCGGCTTGCCAGAAGTCGGTAAGAGTGCGGCGGTAAGCTGGCAAGTTGTGCCATTCAGCTGCTCCATCTCGAAGCTTTGCTTCTGATACGTGCAGCTTTGAGATCGCCACGGCATGCAGCGGCAATGTCAAGGGAAAGAGGAATGCGTGAACATACCAGACCTGTGTAGAGTATCACCTTTGTGCTTGCTAGCTTGCATGCAGTTCAGTAATCGTGCACTCTAGACATCCCTAAGCAAAGATGTCTGCTATGATTTCTGTGATGTTTCGGGGTTCGGAACAATTTCTAAGCCATAGGGTTCAGGGTTTGGCCAGGCATCTCTACCCGGACCCGAAAGTCGGCTAAATCATGGCCCCAGAACCCACAGCACTAGTCACAAACTTAGACCCCCGAGCCCATCTGGAAAGCAGATCCCCATTAAGGGTTCCTAGGAATTACCCAATATTAGTATGGGGACCATATGAGGGGTTCTACTTTCTGGATCCTCCCAGGGGTTTGGGAAGGCGATTTAGGGTTCAGGATGAAATTCTTCTACCTATTACTAGGGGTTTCACCTCAAATTTCTGAGGCCATGCTTTCTTCAAGATGCACCAGTTTCCGGATGCGATCGACTCGCCAGATTCCCAGTCCCGGTAGATATCCCTTGAAGATTTTTTGGAAATCACCCAACAATAGTGGAGGGTACCATATTGAGGGAAATACCTGGAGGGTCAGGGAAATTAAGTAAGTAGGTTAATAACCCCCATAACCCATAATTATAGTTAACCCTAGCTATCCCTATAACGAACCTACTTACGAAGTCCCTCCGGATCCCACAAGTAGTGTCTAGATCCGCCACGTTGTCTGGGGTTACAAAGCGTTTGACACAGTCAGCACCTGCCAGCGGTGTGCAACTTTCATGGGTGGGTTTAGGGTTTAGGGTTAAACCCTAAACCCTAAACCCTAAGCCCCTTGGCCAATTGCGGACGTCTTGTTCGTCTTGCAATTGTTCATATTTGTCCGTAGGCGGGTAGATGGCTGACGTGGGGTACCCAAAATTAAGGTACCATAATGAAAGCTACAGTAGAAGCCTGAATATAGTAGGAGGATTTTGGTAACCCCACCCCCCAGAATTAAAACCCCACCTCAGGCATATGAGAACCGTGAGGTAGCCTGGGCAATTCAAGTAGACTTGAACTGAGCTATAGTCTAAACTCCTAGTATCCCCCTTAATAACCCCTATCATAGTGAAATATATAATCCTTTTCAAGGAATTTTAAACTACAGCTCAAAAGTTATGGGTAACTTTTCTGGCATTTACGTCAGCCATCGTGTCGCAGTGCCTTATTGAAGAGCTTCCTGCACCCGTGACACACCCTCTCTCAACCCTAAGGTCTAACGTCATTAACCAACTGACAATTTTACATTATAGTTAAAGGAGCCATAGTCTAAACTCCTTAATGGGGGATATATAGGGGATTATATAAGGGACTACTATAGAGGTTACTAAGGGGGATACTAGGAGTTTAGACTATAGTTCATATGAGTTAGAATGTAAACTTACAGGGAGTTGTATAGGGGAGATACACAGGGGAGTATTAAGGGGCTTATTACGGGGGATACTCGGAGTTTAGAGTATAGCTCATATAGATTTGTTGGTTTGGCCCCTACTGTATTATAGACTGTTAATGGGTGGGGGCAGGATCCAACCTAAACTCCCTAAACCGTATCCGGATTTTTCGGGTTGGCAAACCTGCATGGATTCCCACGCCTGATCGGATCAACATGGCAGTCCATGTTAGTTCGGTTGAGGGCTGAGGGCGGCGTAGGGCTAAGCTTTAAAGCCCAAACCCCAAAGCCTAAGCATTAGCTCTAAAGCCCTCAACTCCGAAACTACGGCTTTGAAACCCGGCCCTAAACCAGCGGGCTGCCACTGAAGGCGCATATCTTCAGCATCGCGTCCTAGCAGACGCTAGCGTGGGTCACGTACTGAAGGGGGTCCAGGCCGAAGTGCTGCCAGAAGCTCTCGCAGTACGTCTCCATCACGTGCGAGCGCCATGTCCTTCTGCAGGTAGGCGTTGTGGCGGTCGCCCAAAGTGCGGAAGCCGAACTCTTGGACGATCTTCTTGACCTCCTGTTGCTTCTGCTCGGTGCAGTGCTCTTCGGAGGCTGTCGTAGCAGCTCCGCTCCAGCAGCGCGGGCCACTCCCAGCACTCAGGCTCGATCACCTCGAAGGGCTTGAAGATCTTCTTTACAAGGAGGTGCCGCCTCTCAGATTCCGTCCGCCGCACCTCCACATAGCACAGGTGTGCCTGCCGTCGCGCCTGGAAGGGGTGCCGCTCCGCTCGACAAGCAGCGGGAAGGTCTCCACGGGATCCCTTCCGTCGAAGGTTTTCTGGAAGTCTTTGATTGAAGTGTCCAAGCTTGTGGAGAAGACGTTCATGCCGTCGTTTAACTTGAAGGGTCCGAATACTTTAAGCCCGGAACTATGGCTCTACCCAGGGGGCCATTTGCCGCAAGGTCGTACGCTGCAGAAAAATGATAGACCCAACGCCCTAAGCTATAGGTGTCCTGAACATGTTTTGTGCCCAGTACAACGCCCACATTAAAAAGAAAAAACAAAATTTTGGGCAGGTTCCATTAACTCTAGCTTTCAAAGACTCAGCCTTAAGCTCAAAGCCAGAGGTACGAGAATTTGCTGATGCATGGCGCCCAACACCTGGACTTCATGACAGGCTGGGGTACCGGCTAGGTTCAGCTTGTATTTGGAGGTTCAGGGCAGGTGTAACCCATTTATAGTTGCGTTGCACGTGCAACCCAAATATGCGCACCCCCAAAGTCCGCATGTTTGATGAACATATCTGGGTTATGAATACACTCTAAACCCCTAAACCGTAAACCCCTCAACCCTAAACCTTAAGCCCCTAAACCCTGAAACCCTAAACCCCTAAACCCCTAAACCCCAAACCCTAAACACAACTGGGTTATAATTACTCATGGACCTCCATGTAGGGCTCCTGGGATGACAGGGATTAGGGTTCAAAGGGGTTTAGGATTTAGGTTTTAGGGTTCAGGGTTTAGGGTTTTAGGGTTTAGGGTTTAGGATTGCAGGGTGCAGGGGGGTTTTAGGGTTCCATGGGCCATTGGGATTCTAAGGTCTCACTGGTCTCTTTCAGGATTTTGTAGACCCTAAACCGCGATGTTTTGAGAAGCCCAATGCAAGAATTGCCACGTTCCCTCAGTGGTCTTAAGGAGTGCGCCGGGGAGCCAAAACCACTCGGTTAAGCTGAGAGTTTAGGGGCTTAGGGCTTAGAGCTTTGGTAACCCTTATCTCATTCTGTAACCGCTATATCCCTAGGTAGTCCCCAAATTCACCCCCATAAGCTACAAGGGTCCCTATCAGGGGTCCTTTGGGCTTAGAGCTCTTTGGATTTGAAGCTCTAAACCTTGGTGTTGTGGGTTCCAGAAATGTGTCAAGGTTGGGTTTTGCCCCAAAGCGAATGGGTTTAGGCTTAAGGGGCAAAGCCTAGACCCTAAACCTATTGTAGTTCCCAGTAGTTTTCGCGGAAGCTGTTACTGTAAGGGGGAATGACCCGAGGTCAAAGCTTGAGATTTGCGCAGGCGCGACTGGCTTGGTTGATTTACGGCGCCGTTGCAAGCACTTGTCCAAGCTCGGCAGCAAATCCTAGATCGGGCACTTGAGATAACGTAGCAGCCTAAATAATTGCTCAGAAGGATCTTGGTGCCCCAAACCCTAAATCCAGTCATTGAGGCACTGCACTAAGCAGCGCTGAGCTGCGGGCAGTGCAGGGTGGTACCTCAGCTCAGAATTTCATAATATAGCTATAGGGGCGTCCAAAATATGTTTTAATTTTTGGTTACCATAATCCCAATAACACCCAAAAGTTACAATGTGCAGAGGGGTTCTGAGGCCAGTTTAGATAGGGGGGGTCTCCACACCTACCGGCTTTACCTGTGGGTTCTCCTTGAGAATTATAGTTTGTAACAGCTGGATGAGACTATACTTATCTTTAGGCCTTAACACAGCACCTACTACTATAGGTTGAAACCGGGTGGGGGGATGTACCCAAATTAGTTGTCACTTGAATTCTTGGCAATCTCCACATCCATCTTAAGCCACGCGTCTGGAGTTTCAGAGTAACTTTCCACATGAGTAATCCCCAGATCGCACATGGAGGCTTCAATTTGATCCTGTGCTACTATGCGCTGGGAGACAAGGACGGGCAACAGCAAGGGCATAGAAACATAGAGCAGGTGTTTCAACGCTTCTTTGCATATCCCCATACACTAAAAGGCCAACACAGATTCCGTCAAAGATTCTGTGGATAAAAACTTAGGGTTTCTGATTGAATGGTCCCTTGAGGAGGCTGCTGTCATCGTTTCAGGCTTCTCGCCAAACTGGTATGAGTACACATGGAATATCTATATGTATGGACGGACGGACGGATGGATGGATGGGTGGATGTGTAGTAACATGTATATCTCCACACATGTTCAACATGCACACGTATCTGAAGATGACACATCCGTAATTAAGGAACACATGAGCTCTAGTCTAAACTCCTTACAGGGGGTTCTTGAGGGGATTATATATAGGGGACTACTGTAGACGTCATTAAGGGGGATACTAGGAGTTTAGACCAGAACCCCTATTATCCCCTATATACTCCCAGTGTCCATTTCATGTTCCATGTTCTTTTCCATTTGATTCTCGATTATGTGTGCCCTAAAAACCCTAAACCCTAAAAACCCTAAACCCTAAAAACCCTAAACCCTAAAAACCCTAAAAACCCTAAACCCTAAATTGCCCTTCTGTATGCTAGGGCTGTGAGGGGCTAGGGGAGGTAGAGCTTCTGGCTGAAGCTTTTATGGCAGATCCCAATGTCAAACGAGTCTCCCAAAATTATAATATTGTTTGGGTTTAGGGGTTTAGGGTTTAGGGGTTTTGAGTTTAGGGGGTTTCTTTTATCAGATATTCGCTACAGCGTGGGGGGGGGGAAGGGGGGTGAGGGGTGCCTCACAGTAACGGATCGGATAAAGCGGAAGAAGGTTTTAGGCGGCGCTACAACCTGATTACATAGGTATGCTGCAACCGTCATTTTCAGGAATTAGAGGCCTGTTGAATGTAGATTTATGGGGTTTCTGAAGGACAAGTTTCAAAAGTTTGAAGTTTTGAGTTTAGGGATTATAGGGCTTAGAGATTCGGGGAGTCGGCTTCAGCATGTAAGGCTTAGATCAAAGTTTAGGATACAGAGCTTACGACTTAGGTCTGCAGAGTTGCGGCTGGGCAAGCTAGGGTGTAAGGTTGAGAGTTTAAAGTTTAGGGTTTAGGGATCAGGGTTTAGGGGTTAGAGTTTATGGTTTAGGGTTTAGGGATCAGGTTTAGGGTTTAGAGTTTAGGGTCTAGGGTCCCTAAGCCCTAAACCCTAGGGTTTACAGCTTAGGGGTCTTGGGTTGGACCTCATCACCCTCAAATCTTGCAACTTTTGCTCTTTGCTGACTGGGGCTTAGCAGGGAGTAAGTGGCTAATATAATCCCTATATGGTTTAGGGTTTAGGGTCTAGGGTTGGCTAATATAATCCCTATATGTGCTAAAACCTAAACTCGTTGAAGGAGTATCTATAAGGGATTGATTATGTAGGAGACTACTATAGGGGCTATGAAGGGGGATATTAGGAGTTAAGAGTATAGTTCGTGTAATACCTACATGATATATTCCCTTATTCCCTACTCACCTCAATATATACCCTACCATAACGTAGTATTTTCCACTTTCTTTTCATTATCGCTAAATGATATACTCCCATGATGGTAGTTTCCCTAAATAGGGGGACCCCAGTATAGACCCCAAAATACTATAGTCCTTATCATGGAACCCTCAAAGTGGTTCCCCTAAACCCTACAAACCTTAACCCTTAACCCTAAAACTTAAACCCTAAACCGCGGTTTTCGGAAACCGCCATAGATTCAACCCTAAACCCTAAACCCTAAACCCTCCCAAGTTACACCCTGGTAAGTGGGGGAGATCCCGGCTCTCGGCTTTGATGGAGGCAAGGAAGGAAAGATGGCTTGGGGTTAAGTGGGGCTTACCCGTCTAAGGTGTTGGGACCCTCCAAGCAATACCATAGTTTCCCCTGTGTAGAAATTAGGTCAGTTTTGGGGGCTCCATTTTTTGGATTTTGTAGGCGGTTCCGGGTAGTCAACAAGTCGGTACCTACGTGATGAGCCTATGCACACATCGCATATCCCCGCTACTGTGCCCATGCATGACCTTTTTGTAATCCCAAACTGTAAACCCCAAACCCCTCAACCCTAAACCCTAAGACTGCCACCTTCAGCTGTCCTCCCACAGAGAGTATCTCAAAACAACATCCTCATAGTCCTGAGATGCACCCTAAACCGTACACCTCGGGGCTCGACGTTTTGAGAGGCTCTAACCTAAAACTCTTCGACCCTAAACCCCCAAATGGGGTTTCCTAAAAATCGGAGTACTTTTTTGGGGGCTCCCAATAGCAAGGCCTATAGTAGTATTGAGGCGGTCTATATTGGGGTCCCATTACGTACAGGAACTACCAAATCTCTCACCATCCATCTTAAACCCTATTTAAACCGGTTTCTTTCCCTGAGCCTGTCCTCCAAAAATCGATAGCAGCAGGATAAAATGAAAAGTGGCTTCCTCAAGCTGTGAGGGCCTCAGTAAAGAAATCAGAGATTCCAGGGTCTATCGCTTGAATTTAGGGTTTAGGTTGTAGGTTGGGGTGCTTTACGAAAAGGATCCCAACATCTGACCCCCATACAGTGCTCTAGAAGAAGCACGTCAAAAGAAGAGCGCATAAAGAAACCCTAAAGGATCTAAGGCATGAAGCCTCCCAACAATCCCTTAGTTTCTCCATTGTTTTCTTGGTGTGTGGTGAGTTCGATTTTCCCTAAACCCTAAACCCTAAACCCCAAATAAGCCCCGGGTAGTAAGGGTTTTTGAGTTCCCTCTTTCGCCAGCCAAGAAGGCTAGGAGATATAGGGTTTAGGGTTTAGGATTTAGGGTTTAGGGTGTAGGGTTTAGGGTATAGGATACTGTTTATAGGATTTGGGGTTGAAGGTTTTGGGCCACCAAGGAAACATTAAGGGTGGATATGGGCTCCCCTTGGTACTTGCGTATCGTGCCTAATACAACCCCTTCGAGGAACTCCAGATCCCTAACCCAAGACCCCAAATAGAATAGTAGCATCCCATTTTCCATTTCTTGTCCATTAACTTTATGGGGTTCTATGGGGGGTATTGGCTGTACACTAAACCCTAAACCCTAAAGCTAGTTCAAATGGAGCGTGGCAGGTTTTGAAGGATTCTGAGAACGATGGGTGTGCTTTGGCTCCTGGGGTGTGGGTGTAATCATAGACATTAAGTGTGCACCCGTAATGTTTGTAACCCTAGGTTTTGGGTCCCAAATACCATTATTAAGGGCCATATTCCATGGCTTAGGGACCCAAACCCAAGGGTACAAAACCCAAAGGGTACAAAGGAAAACTCCCTGCTGTAGGTGTGGTCCCTTTTCTTGATAACTGGCGAGGTTCCTTTGGCAAGGTGGATGATATCGAAAGACAATGTAAGTTTTCACTACAGCAGGAAGTCTGAACGATGTTCTTCGCGCAACTGCAACATGACATCTTGCTGATTGACACCCCCCCCGCACGGACCGCAGTAGCATGTTCGAATCCCGAGAACTGGTGCCACGAAAGCCTAAAACCTGAAGTGAATCCTTGTCATAGTCCCTACAGCACCTTCCTACCAAGTATGGAACCCCAAAAAGAAAAGCCAGCTGTCCTTTTGAAGGAGTCTATGTCTAAGGCAAGCACAGGAGGGGATTTATCATGTGGGGAGTATACACAAGCCCTGCATGCCCAGTATGTAGCTCCCACAGTCACTATGGATCCTTCATATGAGCTATTGTCGATATTATGCTTACCAAGGGACCATTGAAGGTGGACATCAGGGTCCCTTCGGTAGTTTAGTATTTTCCCTAATCTGTTTGCTCATAGGAACCCATGTCCATTAGCTATTCGGGAAAGATTGCTGATAGACCCCTTATGGTCAAACAAACCCTAAACCCTAAACTTTACCCCTCTTGTAGTTGCTTTGGGCTATGTGGGATTCCATAGGCGCTTCGGAATGGAACAAGTAGAGCCCTACAGCTAGAACCCACGCCCTAGAAAAGGTAGGGGTCCAACCTGAATTCCCAAACTCTCAGCCCTGAATCAAGAGCCATAGTCCAGGGTCTGGCAGGGCTTAAACCCTAAACTCTAAACCCTAAACCCTCAATCCTAAACCCTCAACCCTAAACTCTGGCGTTCTTTCAGAGGGGCTCAAATTCAACTACAGGGCCCTTAAGCACAGAGTCTACGAACATACTACGCCCCCCCCCCTCCCTCCACTCCCCTAACATTAGATATTGGGTTTAGGGTTCAGGGTTNNGGTTCAGGGTTTAGGGTTGGTACCTCATAATAAATTCTATTATGTTGGGTAAGTCCATGATTAGGGGGTGGGCTGCGGGCGTTTCTAGGGGAGTGGAATATCAAGCCCTGGCCCTGCATCTCCCTGAGTTGTGGTTCCTATAGAGAGAATCATCTGGTTTGGATGGGGTTTAGGGTTGAGGGCAATTTGAGAGATGGCTATCTACTAGCGCCCCTCTCTGTGCCAAGTCATTGCCATCATCAGTATCATCAGGTCTCCTCAATCATGAACTAGCACGTGCTCATATCCTGGAAACTTACCCACGCCAAAGCTCCACCATCCAAGCCCTAGACACAAACCC
>CAJNIZ010044896.1:31580-43565 GCA_905231905.1 Symbiodinium pilosum
AAACTCAAAAGCCCTAAACCCCTAAATCCTAAATCCAAAACTCGAAAACCCTGAACCCAAAACTCAAGCCTTTCAAACGGGGAACCCCGCACCCTGCGTGAGTCCGTAAACCTGTAAACACAGAATTCCATGTCCGGGTTTAGGGTGTTTGAGTTTGGGGTTTAGGGGTTTAGGATCTAGGGCTTCGACCTGCAACCCTAAACCCTGAAGCCCTAACCATATAAACCCTAAAAGCATCTAACTTCCCACCATTTTCTCGCCTATAGCTACCTCACACCCTAGAAAATCTTCTATATACAACATTGCTTAACATGTTCCTTTAAAACCCTAAAGCCTTAACCTGAAATTATGAGAGCCCTAAAAGACCCCAAACCTTTAAACCCAAACCCCAAACTCTAAACCCTAAACCTCAAAGCCGAAACCCCAAACCCCGAACCTCCAACCCTTAACCCAAAACCCGAAACCCAAACCCTCAACCCTAAACCCCAAATCCCAAACCCTGAACCCTAAACCCCAAAACCCCAAACCCGAAACCCTAGACCCTTAACCTGGAAGCTTCTAACATCTTCGTCGCCCGCCGTGGCCGCTTCGGCTGGAAGCTTGGGATGCCAAAGCCACGAGGCGAGACCTCCGCGTAGAGAGCCGGGGCGCCTACTGGGATGGATTGTGTTTAGGGCTTAGGGTTTAGTTTTAAGGCTTTAGGTCTTAGGGTTTAGGATTTAGGGCTTAGGTTTTAGGATTTAGGGCTTAGGCTTTAGGATTTATGCCTTTTAGTGGGATTCCAGGACCCTTGAAGGTATGTATAGGGTATATAGTAGGTATATGAGGATCCCAAGGTTCAGAGCTAAGGGTAAGGGTTTGGGGCTCAGGGCATGGGGCTTAGGGTTCAGGGTTCAAGGATTCCTCTAAAAAGGGGGTATAGGAATGTTGTATTCAGTAGCTGGCTTTTGTGCAGTGAGTGGCTTATAGGGCTATTGTAGAGAGTTGGGGTGCCTAGATTTTGATCCAAGCGGGCTATATTTTGGGAGCATGAGGGTTATGTACGGCCTTTTTGTTTTTGCGGGGGTCAAGTGAGCTGCCCAAGGTTCCATAAAGCCTCCCAGTTGCTGGTGCTTAACTGCCGGTGGCTGCGGGTTTAGGGTTTGGGGGAGTAAGGAAAGGCAAAGAAGTTGCAGGCACCTAGGCTTAGGGCTTAAGTTTGGGGAATTCAGCAGCTGTGTCCATTGGGCGAATCTTACCTACGTGAACTACCCGGGCGCTACGGCAACTGCAGAGGGGAGCTCAGAAAGTGGTTCCTTATAGCCGTGTGTATTACAGAATTCCCGTAAACCCTGTATAGCCTGTACATTACCCCCTCCGTATGTTGTCCTCATTGGTAATTTCCATCCAGAAGTGGCGCTCTGGGAGCCGCTGCATTTATAACCTACTCAATAGCTGTACTTTTTGCTAATTACATCAGACTTAACTTATAGTCATGGGCTTTTAACGGTGTCAAGCATGCAGTCACTAAGTGGGTCGTAAGTAAACTCACCTCCATGAAGGTTTTCTTAAGTCAACAGAGCTTCCAACTAAGGTCTTAGACGAGCTTGTGCCAACTCGACAGGCTCCGAGTCTCACTGGTGTATAACTTGGGTACTGCCCCCACTCATTTACAGTTGGATAACATTCCTATTATAATTATGTATAGCCCTTAATATGACTCCTAGTATAGGCTGTTAATGGATGGGGGCAGAACCCAATGCATAACTGTGTTGCTGTCAAGGAATTATGATTAAGTTATTGTAAGAAGGAAACCTGATCATTTACTATATACCCATAGTATGGTAACTTAAGTTAAGTTCCTTGACAGCATAAGGCTTGAGGGTTCAAGGGTTTGGGGTTCAGGATTTAGGGTTAAGGGTTTTGTGGGTGGAGGGGATGTAAGAACATATCCGTTAGACAGGTTAGTCGCCTCTTTATTTGAGGTTTCTGTTCTACACGGGACATGTAGGGTTCTTATCGTGTGATTCAGGGATGTTCAGATTATGTAGGGCACAAATATCACAGTTAAGGGTTTGCGGCGTCGGGTCTAGGAGAACTGGGTTACAGGGATCTGTATAGTGGATTTCAAGGGGCCTATCCTTGAGAGCTTAACCCATCCCTCAGCCCGACACACCCTACTCCTAATTCTCAAGCTGTCTTGTAGATATCTCCAAATGCTGTGGGGCATGTAGATTTTTTGAGTGTGTGGATGTGTTTAAACATGGGGGAAAAGATGACGCCAAGTTGCGCCCTGGACTGTTCGTCTCCTTGATGCCATTAGGGTTTAGGGTTTAGCCCCCCCCAAGAATGGTGGTGCATTTGGAGTGAAAGGCAAGTATACAGGGAGGGAGTTAGCATACTATAACCTTAGCCGCATAGGCCTGAAAAAAGCCCTAAACTCTAAACCTTTAACCTTGTACCTCTTCCTCATATCACTCCCCCATGGTCTCTATGTACGCATTGTATAACCGTGCTTCGGGTTCACTTAGATGTCAAAACTTCCGACGCCCTAATTACCAAACCCCGAAACCCTAAACCCAAAGCCTTCAATCCAAACCCCTAAACTCAAAGGCCCGCACCCAAAGCCCTAAACCCAAACCCCAATGTCAAGAATTGGAAGACTGGGGACGCTTATCCCCCTGTAGTCCTTCTAGGTCTAGTATTAATTGGAGGCTAGACTGAACCCCTTAAAGGGGGTTATGTGGGAGTTTAGGGGTCTAAACCCCCTTAAGGGGATTATATAGGGAAGTGTTATTGCGGTCATCAAGTGGGATACTAGGAGTTTAGACTATAGCTCATATAAGTGCAGCTATAGGGGCCGAGCGTGCTAGCCATTCTCTGTACACTGAACTTCTCAGTATATGTGAGCTTATAAGATGATCATTGGATGGCAACACGTATTCGAGGTTTTAGGGTTTAATGCCGGCTGGGTATAATTCTTAAGTCCCCCCCCCCCACACACACACACTTCTGATAATCTCAAATACTGCTGGGAAGCCTCCGTATGCCCCAGCAAGCCCCTTAAACCAACTCCCAAACGCAACTGGGAGGTTCATACGACTTCGTAACCACTCCCATCTGGAAAACCTTACTGCGCATCCCAGCAGCTTGTTTATCCAGGTTGCCCAGTCACCTCACTTGTAACCCAGACCCCTGGGCGGATCTAGAAAGTAGATTCCCCTTAAGGGTTCCTAAAAATTTCCCTATTGGGGGGTTCTACTTTCTAGATCCTCCCAGGCTTCTGGGAAGTAGGGTTGTATCCCCAGTTACAGGTTCCAGTTGTATATGTGGTTACTAAACCCCATGAACCTTCAGGTGTACCTCATAGGCTTAGGGGTTTAGCGTTTAGGTTGCATGATGGTGCAGTAGGAATATGGCCAGACCCTGGCATAGGGTTACGCGTATTCCTTGTGGAGACTGTCAGCGTGCGCTGGCTATGGCGAACATGAGCCTTAAAACCCAGAAACCTTAAAATCCAAAAAACCTTAAGCTCCAATACCATGAGACATCAAAACCCCCGCACCTTGAAAACCCTAAAGGTTTGAAACCCTAAAGCCCTGAAACTCTGAACCCCCGAAATGCTAAAACCCTAAGACCTAAAAACGCTGACACCTTTAATCCTGAATAAACTTGAGCCCTAAGCCCATCCTAAACCCTCAACCCTAAAAACCCTAAACCCTCAATCCCATGTAAACTTACCAGTACTTAGGGTTCCCAAATTTCGTTACTCTAAGCTCAAATGATCCCCTCAACCCTAAGTAATGGTAAGAACACTCAAGAGCCCCTACACCCTAAACCCTGAACCCTAAACCCTAAACCCTAAACCCAGGACCCCTAAGCCTAACCTTCGCTGACCTTGGAGGATGGGTCAAATCATTTCCGAGATGCCTTGCTGCGCCGGTCAGGCAGACGAGGTCCCGTTCGAGGGATTTGGGTGTAGGATTTAGGCTTCAGGGTTGAGGGCTTAGGCTTTAGGGTTGAGGTTTCAGGGTTTAGGGTTGAGGGTTCAGGGTTTAGGGTTGAGGGTTCAGGGTTTAGGGTTGAGGGTTCAGGCTTGAGGTGGGGGGTTCCCCAAATCAGGGGTCCATTTTTGGTGCGTACCTATATTAAGGGAGCCCCCCCACCGCTAAAAACTGCTATGTAGGCAGAAGGGTTTAAGGTTTGCCGGCCCCGGTTGACAGGAGGGCTTTGGCTTCATGTAGGGGATTGAAGGACTGCCTAAGCCGCGAACCCTGTATATCTTCGTAGAACGAGCTTCCATTTCATTCTCCACGTACTTTTCCAGTTGAGTATCCATTGCTCTTGAGGTTACAAAAATCAAACTAAGGGGAACCATCCGCAGATGCATATGTCAAAGGCACAGTAGTCACTGTGGTTGTGACTGTTTTTTCTTTGTCCGCGACCCTAAACCCCAAACCCAATCAGCTTCCATGTTTGTTTGGAAAGGGTGGTATAACCCTTCAATCCTTGAACCCCATATGTACTACTGTCAACTTCTTGAGGGGGTTATATGGGGTGGAGGGTTTAGGGTCCAAATTCCTTAAAGGCGCTTTGATAGGGGGAATATATAGGGAGTATTGTAGGGGTTATTAAGGATAAGGACCCCTTTGGGGGGTCCTCCTGATCTTTTGGGAAACCCTAAACCCCATGCCCTAAACCCTATATCCCCTTACATAGCCCCCAGACCCCCCCAAAAAAGGTATTCCTAATTTTTTGAACCCCGCATATCCTTCATGAGACGCTTTAAAACCCCTTGAGAGGGAGTTTAGGCACGCAACCTTCGGCTCGAGGCATGCCGCCCGAAAGCCTAAACTCGGTCGTGAGGATTTAGGATTTCGGGTTTGGGGTTTAGGATTCAGGGATTTAGGGTTCAGGATTTAGGGTTCCCGTAGCGGTACGAGTGCAGCAAGGGAAAGGATGCCAAGACTGTCATATAGTAAGATTTAGGGCTAGGGTTAATGTAAGGTTGGAACCATGGGCCCTTCGCATGGGCCCTATATCCTAAATACCCTATAAGTTCCCTTCAGGGTCCCTTGAATCACTCTAAAAGGCCTCGGGGCCCACCGTGTCAACCTCAGAGCCAAGGTTTACATGTTCAGGCCTTCATAGTATGATTGAACACCCTCCCCCGCCCAAGAAGTTGCATATGCACCATAAAAAGATTTAATACATGTGGGGGGATTCCTAAACCCGAAGCCCTAAACCGATATGGGTTGCAGGGGGCGATTCATGTTAAACCAGTATAAAGGGGTAACTAGAACACGAGCCTAAAATGACCCTGAATCAAGAGAGCCATGAGCCATTTTAAGAAGCTTATATCTAAACCCTAAACCCTAAACCTAATAAAGCCTTTGTCAAAATCAGCCCTGTAGATTCCCTAGCAGAGACCCTTCTAAGGGTTTAGGGTTTAGTAATATGTAATCCTTACATATCCCTATCCTCCTCTCATAATCATAATCCCTACATATCTTGTGATCCTGAAGGACCTTCGGTGTTGGATATTGAGAATTTCACCTGCGAGTTCAGGGCCTACTGTTTCAGGATTTGAGTATATAATCTTTTATTTGGGGATATTTTGGTACCCAATATAGAGTAAGATTATATCCTCCTTTTGGGGTATAGTATCTTATATAAGTGATATTATCTTACTAGGTTCAACCACCAAAAAACACTACTCATTTGACCCTAAACCCTTAGACCCTAAACCGCGCACAGGTCGGCCAAGAAGCAAACCGTGGGTCCGTACTAGGGTTTCTGTTAGGGACCTGTGTAATAAAGGATTAGGGCTTTGGGCTTTGGGTTTGGGATCTAGGGCTTAGGGTTTAGGGTTTACCGGTTTAGGGTTTAGGGTCTGAACATAATATACCCCCCGACCCTATTTTGATTAGATAGGCCCATGTATTTGTTTCCCCTACACAAGCCGAGGTTCCTAGGCCCGATATGAGCGTAATGTAAGGTCACAAACCAGCAACTTCCCACATGAAAAGCTCCTTACTGTAGGATCCAAGATTATGGCGATCTGGTTTGAAACAAGGAGCCCCGTAGCCCCAATCCACTAATTTGAGCAGGCCTCCTAGTCACCATCTCCTTATAATACCCATAATCTAAGGAAGTATGGCCCCTAATGTGGCCCTTTAGGCCTTTCGCGGGATCCTATGGGGGTACATAAAGGGTATATCGTAGGTATAGAAGGAGCCCCAGACCCCGACATTGATTTGGTAGCTTCCCAAAAGTTAGGGTACCCGCACCCAAATATAGACTCCAAAATACTGTAATCCTTATTAAAGGGACCCCCCAAAACAGGTGCCGCTAATTTTGAGAAACCACCATTCTTGTTAAAGCTAGCTCATGTTGCCTCTTTAGTTGGCGTTGCCACCACGCCAAAGTCTTCACAGCGTTTGGTGATCACTTCGTTAAGGGGTTGTCATTTTCGGGAACTTTGGTGGGGGTGGGGGCGGGGCTTGGGGAGAACTAAGGAGATTAAGTCAACAAAATTGTTTACAGTAGAATTTACAATAGATGATCCTAAAGCGCCTTATTCCTCCCTGGGGTATAAGAGCCTTTATAATCTACTGTAAGTTCTACGGTCTTTTGTTCCGATGATAAAGGGGAGTGTTGAGGATTACAAGGTATCTACTCGACTTGAACAGCGCCCCCCCCCCCCTGAGGACTTGGTAGTTTGAGGTTTGTGGTTTTGGGTTGTTGGGTGTAGGATTTCAGGAAAAGCTTGTCATCGGTTCATGGTCAGACTCCCATTCCTTTCTAAAGAGGAAAGCACGAAAGTTATGACTTATGACCCATGATGCCGAAAAGACTTAACCCCCTCATTATTAGGGACACTCCAACCATTGCTAGACCATTTGGCCCTGTTAGGGGGCTGTGGCGTGTCGTTAAGGGCCAGGGGGGGACCCAAAGAGAGTTCTTGAATACTCCCCTAAACCCTAAACCCTAAATTCGTGCAATAAAACCTTACATGTTCCCATGACCTGACCTCCAACTCGACAGAATAAACCCTACACAATGGTCTGCAAGGCCAAACGTGTTGATAAAGCATTTAGGGTTTAAGCCCTATGTTCCGACATGGTTTCGCTCTTGGAAATACTTTGTACCTCTTGTTGTGCTGAAGCCGCAAAAGGATGCAAAGTAGAATCTCTATGGCGAATCCAAGCTTTCAGGCGCGAAGCTTCCCCCATTTCAGCCTGACATAGCCATGTACTTCCCAGTCTGAATGTCGAAGCCTTATGCAAGGGTACGTGCCGAGTAGCTCCCCACCTGGAACTTTTCTTGCAAAGGGGCCAGACAGTCAGCAAGGGACTTTGTGAAAGTGTCGTCGCGCTGGGCGTTCCAGCCTACCAGTCTGAACTGAGTCTGTTGAGATGGGTTGCTGGATAGCTGTGAACCCACAACAATAGCGAATTTTTGGGCAGCGGCCATCGTTTAAGAATTCAAGATTGACCCCATCGAGTCCTGCATCGAGACCCCGCATAATCCTCTCATAGTATCAAGGCCCTCATTTCTACCCGATTCTCGAGGGTACACTATCTTTTCCAGGAACCCCTCTCCAGGCTTCTTGTGTGGTGGGTAACAGGAGGAATCCTGCCATCATGCGGCAATGCCTAATTACATTGATAAGGGCATGTAGCTTCATTCTTATTTAGCTTTTTCAACATTTTCAAGGCGTGTATGAACTATACCTGGTCTAATTTAGGCCATTGGCCAAATGTACGTGGGATTTGCGCTTGGCACGTGACTTCAACATTGAACATGCTTCTTCCCCTAGATTCGGACAATCCTGATAACTAGGCCCTTCACAAGACTTTTATCTTTGCTTTTGTGGGTCCTGATTTTTTCGTGCAACCACCCAAGATTAACATTAGTCTGGGACCTACCCAGACTCCATAAAAGGATCCCAAACTGGAAGCTCCAAAGTGATTCAAAATTTGGCCGATGTCATTTTCGGCATTCCTGCTTTGGAAGCGTGGTTGCTCCGGGATTTGGGTGAAAATGGTCCCTCAAAATTCCTTGTTGGCACGGTGCTGAATTCAGGACAGGCTATTGCGATCCCACCCGACCTCACAGCAAACGGTAGTTAACCAGGAAAACACTTGGTCAATCCCAGCGACAACGTTGCAGGTGGCACCTTTGAAGCTCCGTTTTTGTAGTTTTTGCAGACCCCCTTGGTTTCATGTTTGTTTTGGAGTTTGTGCTGAACAGATCTCCACGTATGATCCCTAGACACAAACACGTCTGAGAATGACAATGCTTGTTCTGACCCAGTCAATTACGAATTTTCTTCACGTCAGCAATCCATGCCGGCTATGCGCAGGCTATGCGCAGGCAAGCTCCCATGCCAACACCTTTTTTATAATCCTTTTTAGTGGTTTTGATAGGTACGCCGTAAACCCTAAAACACGAAACCTTAGACGCTGATCCCTACACCGCGGAGGTCGTGATGCTAATAAGGAAATCAATCATAGTTTCAGGACATTCCCCGTGTGCCCCCCAAACCCCTCCCTAATTGCGAGCCTCTAAACCCTTAAACCTGAATCCCCAGGACCCCAGGCCCGAAGCTTCAGCGCTTTCCATGCAGGGTTTAGGGACTAAGGATTTCAATTTTTTGTATGGACAAGTTTGAATTTCGTTTTCCATGTCATTTTTGATGTGGGTCTTCGTTGCCCAAACCCCAGACTTCTCGAAGGATCCGAAGCAGGAAGCCTCCCAATTAACCCCGGCTTTCCCACATGCAGTAATGGTGTCAAGTTTTGGGGGTTCCCGTTCTTATCTTGGACATCCTTACATGTCACTGCAGAATGTATTTTTGGGGCGGAGACGTCCCAAAGCAAGCTCCCGCCCGCAGTCCACCGACAATACGCTCTTCGCACCCGAGTTGCCACCCGGCTGTAAAACTGGAGCCAGACATGGTCCAAACCCTAAACCCTGCCCTTGGCTTCCTAAACCCTAAACCCTATAGTAGTTTCCATTTTCTTTTCCATTATCCCCAATATAACCCCAATATAACCCCTACATCCTAGACCCAAAACCCTAAACCCTAAACCCTAAGCCCCCCCCCGACCATGGAGGCATGGGTTCGGGGATTAGCCTTGGGGCTTATGGACCCTACAACGACGATTGTCCTTTGAAAAGGCGACCGTACCATACCCCAAAAGGTAAATTCCAACCCCAAGCAACTTTACAGGGGTAGGTAGAACATGAAGCGGCATATGGTTCAGAGGGTTCAGGGTATTTTCCCCAAGCCCCAAAACATTAAACTAACATGAAAGCCCGAAAAAGGGCTCCCGCAAAGACGATTCCTTTGAAAGGTGGTCATGGCAGCTGCCATCTTTTAAGGGTTTAGGGTTTAGGGTCGGGGGAGGGTAAGATCATACGACTAGCATGCCCCCGCACTATCCACCCCAAACTCGCAAGGCCTAATATGCCCCACCAAGCTTCAGGGTTTTGGTGACTGTACATACATAAAACCCCCCGAAAGGCCCCCAGAAACCCCGAATCCAGCATTACGCGCAACCCCGAGCCCTAACCAAACCCTGAACCCTGCCCTTGGCTTTTCATTCCCCTAAACCCTAAACCCAAAATCACACTCAGGCAGACAGCTCCAAAGGCGGCCGCCAAAAAGCCGAGCCTCAGATTACTTGGAGGCTCTCTTGGCTTAGTAAGTCTACTTAGTAATAAGGGTTTAAGGTTTAGGGTTTAGGGTTTAGGGTGGTAAGTAAAATTTGTAATAGAAGTCATGGGGGGTGGTGATAGGGGGTATTGGGGACAACAAGTAGACGAGCCAAGTCAAAAGAGCTTCCAAGTACGGCCTTCAGGGGTAGAGCATACTTACCCTAAGGATCCAAATAGCCCAATGTAGGAAATATTTACAGACTTTAGGACCCAATGTAGGTAATATTTGTGTACATAGATCCCTAGGGTTATGCTTAAAAAGAAGTGGGGGAGAGAACATACGGGCCTCCTACAATAAATGACATACGGATTTTGGAAAGGATCTTTGGGGCCTGAGATTTTTAGAGCTCAAAAGGATATCCGGGTGTTGGAGGTCTTTGACGCGTGAACATGGGAAATGACCGCCAGTAGGGGCTTAGAGATTTTGAGTGCTGTCGCATATTTCAGGGGCGTGTTTTAAGGATTTAGGGGCCGTGCTTCGAGTGTGCAGCGGTGCAGGTCAGTGTCTATGGCTTTAGGATTTTTTTGGGGTCCAGATGCTCAGGCTTGAGGATTTGGATTCCCTAAACCCTAAACCCTACATAGTAGTTTCCATGTTTTCCATTATCCCTATATAACCCGAATTTGTAAGCAAGGTGTCTGTATTAGGTCATTCTGCCAGCCTTGCTTGCTGACTCCGTGCGGATGTAGCAGGCTCAAATAATTGATCTGAGGCAGTTTAGGGTTTAGGGTTTAGGGTTTTGGGGGTTTACGGGTAAGGGTTTAAGGGTTTAGGGGTCTAGGGTTTAGGGTTTAGGATTACAGGAGGTGAGTTACTATGTGGGGACTTGGGCAGGGCACTCAACTTAGCTGGCTCCGCGGATGGAATCCTTCATATTTGGGGTATGGATTGCCGTATGTTATTGCAAAACGGGTCCTTTGTCTCCCCTAAATCTAAACCGTGTAGGGAAGTGAGGACTAAGTTGAGCTTAGGGAATGCCCGTAATTGTTTAGGGCTACGGAATTCGAATTCCAGACTGGTGCTGAAGCGGGGGTGGGGGAGTGAGCTTTGAAGCGTTATCATGGCATCCATAGCTAGATCGAGCCCATAAGAATGCTCATATACTAAGGGGATTTTGGTAACCCCAACCCCCAGAATTAGGACCCTATGACTATCATATGATGGTCATAGGGTCCTAATTTTTGGGGGGTTGGGGTTACCAAAATCCCCTTAGTATCATTATCGTCCCCATAGCTCATTACCCCCTTCCCAGGTAAGCTCAAGTTCTCAAATCCCAAATTCCCCAAACCGCAACTTCCAAAATGCTTAAACGCCAAACCTAACATGAAACCCCATAAATAATCCTCAATCCCTACTTCCTGAGATGGAGGAATCCAGCTTTAAACCCTCTACATTCAACGTTAACCCCAGAAAGATATGGTGGTTTGATCTAAAGGTCCTTTGAGAAAATCATCTAGGGTTCCTGGTCGTCTAGGAGGGAAATTATAGGGGAAATCATCTTCCATGATGGCCATTTGGGGAACAGGAATTTTGATCAACTACACTTTAGTAGTTTTGCCTCAAACCCTAAAGCCGAAACCCTACAGTAAATCCTAAACCCTGAAGCCTTAAATCCCTAAGCCCTAAACCTTAAAACCCTAAAACCCTAAACCCTAAAACCTTCAACACCGAACCCTACACACTAAAACCTTACCCCCAAACCCTAAAACCCTTAACCCTGAACCCTTCGTATTTTTTTGCAAGAAGCCCGAGATCCACTATAGGCTATTAGACCCTGAAATTCCCTATTAGGACCCTATTAAGGGTAGATTAAGGCACCCTTAGGGTCTAATAACCCATAGTGGAATCCCGAGATCAATACTATCACTATTACTAATATTACTACTATTATTATTAATACTGTTACTAATATTATTACTATTATTATTGTTACTATCATTACTATACGTCTGTTATTATTATTATCATTCTTATTATTATTCTTATTATAAGGAAGCCGGCCCTGCCCGCAGCGGGTCCCGCTGAAACAACGCCGGCGCCCGCGGCTGACGTCGTCACCAGCGAGGCGAGGTTCTGGTTTAGGGTTTAGGGGTTTAGGGGTTTAGGGCTTAGGGATTTAGGGGTTTAGGGTTTAGGGCTTTAGGGCTTTAGGGCTTTAGGGTTTAGGGTTGAGAGGTTTAGGGTTTAGGGCTTAGGGGTTAGGGTTTAGGGCTTAGGGGTTTAGGGTTTAGGGTTTAGGGGTTTAGGGTTTAGGGGTTTAGGGTTATATCGGGATGATA
>CAJNIZ010044897.1:9144-41782 GCA_905231905.1 Symbiodinium pilosum
ACAAGGCTCGCGATAATCAATAGTTGGCGAAGGTGGCTTCACCTGCCTTCGCTCGATTTGCCTCCGCGTGGAGCCCCAGATCCCGGAGAACTACGCTTCCGCCTGGGAGGCCAGGCCGTGGTGAATCGCAGAGAGATGCAGAGAGGTCCAACTTGTTGAGGCCAGGCTTGATTGAAAGACGTAGTCTCCAGTTTGCTGAACATGGTCCTAGCCGTGCATTTGCAGCGGAAAACTGTACACCATGAAGTGCCAGCCACCGCACAACCAGCATGGTGATACATGCCCTCAGGGTAACATTTCCAGATTGACGCCGCAAGCTGGCTGTGTGCGGCGCGTGTACGCAGTACAAATATTGGGCAGCGTGACCCGTCAAAAAGCAAGGTCAAAGCATGCTTTTTGCAGAGCTTGGCCCTTTGGCCCGCGCGCAAGCCCAACAGGCTGTGGCGAAATGCCCTTCCCTGCGGACCTTATCCTTGCGGAGCCAAGGCCTCGTGGGGTTACCGCTGCGGAGTAGCAATATGTCAGGGCTGCAGAGGTTTTTCCACAATTGATGTGATTCTGGGCATGCTCATGCCTGCTGATGTGCTTCATATTAGAAGACCAGACCGGAGCAGCGGCTTGGCAACAGTAACATGTGAGCACAGCAGGGTAGTGGTGTCATTGTTCGCACAGCCCCTCCGTCGCCTGCAAGCTAATGAATGTTCTGGGCTTTGAGGGCAGGTTCGGTTCTTCTCGAACACAGCTGGTGCCGTCTTTGAGTTTTCAGCCCTGACCTCAGGGAGAGTGCCGAAAGCAGCGGACGATTTGCTGTCTCGGATCGCTTCAGCCGTGCCGGCCTCGGGCCTTGACATGCCTTGACAAGCTGAAAGTGATACTCAAAGGTTGAAGGGAGCTACCTTACCCTGAAACTCATTAGTTTGTTCTTTGGTAGTGGGGGATTACGGAGGGAAGTGTGCTTGTAGTCGACTCGCTGGAAGGAGGTGTGGAGCTGAGGAAAGAGCACCAACAGCGCCAACCGCTTAGAGCTGCTTGAGGAGTGCAGTTTGCCCGACCTACCTGTGAATCACAAGTGAGGTGCCAAACCTTACCACAGAGCCTCCTACGTACAAACCTTACTTGGGCCTCGCATGCCCGAACTCCCACCGGGCAATCTTCACAATGACTCTGAAGGTGCAGTCAATGCAGCTCGAATCCTTGCAGCTAGACGTGCCAACTGGCGGCACAGTGCGGAGTTCAGGGTCACAGATTTCTTCAGATATGCATAGAAGCTCAGTGTCAAGGGTTCGTGAGGGTCAGGATCGACTTTGCGAAGGGAATTGCGCGGAAGGTGCTCATAGCGATAATTTGGAGACCGTCTGGAATCGCTCGAGGGGGGTTTCAAAAATGTGTGTGTGAACAGTGTGAACCTCGAGCGCAGAGTATGCCAAGGCGTGTCATGTGTGTAAACAATGATTTCCAGAGAGATGGTGGCTCTGGCTATCTCCGGCCTCTCATTTCTGCCGCAGAGCATGGAGAGCGCTTGCAAGTGGACCGGGATCTGAAGGAAGTCTTCTCAGAGGTTTGGGCGTGTTCACAGAGGTTAAGCAGACGGGCCACTTCCGCACTATTTGTTGGTGGCCGATAGGCTGGTAAGGTGGGGCCAGAGTTCCGAAAGGTCACGACACCAAGGCAATCACACAGAAAAAACGGATCATGCATACTTCAGGTGCATAGGGCATGGAGTTGGATCCCAGGTCTTCCCGCTCTTCTGGACCCTCCCGCAAACATGTCGGGACCCCTCCCTCCCGCGACCATCTCGGGACCCGCCAGGACCCGGCCTTTGGTGCCTGCTCTAGACCTTCCCGCAAACATCTCGAGATCCGCTTTTTGGTTCCTTTCCCCTCGTCTTCTAGACCTTCCCGTGAACATCTTGAGACCAAAGAGCTGGCAAGTGAGCGCAAGGCCTCCCCTGCGTGGTGAGGTGACAACGGGAGACAAGGGAGACGCAGGGGCTGAGGAGCGATGTCGTACCTTCGAGAAGGCCGTGCCGAACGTGAAGAGATTGGATCTGAAGACTTTGCAACGAGGACCATAATGCATGACTTGAGGCAGACTTCGAGGCGCCGGTTTGAGCACCGTGCGGCAGTTGGCTAACATGGTTTTGGAGATGTGTCAAAACCCTTCACAGTGGGACTGTGACTGACTCACTAGACTAAAGCAGAGCTCACGTTTTGCATGTTCGCCCGCAACGAAATTCTGCACACCTAGACGGTTCACGGCATCTGCGATTTCGAGGAAGCAAAGCAACTGCTCATACGGTGAACAATTGTATGTTCGAGAATCTCAGGAACGTCCTCATTCACCCCGAGGTGGAGTATGACGGTCACCTGAATTTCTCGAGATAAGAATTACAGAAGCCTTCACTCGTGCATCTAAACCCCAGTGAGTCGGACTTTGACTGACTCATGACTCACTAGACATGACCTAGCTCACACGTTGCATGTTCGCCCACAACCAAGCTCTCTGTAGGAGGTTCATGTCTTTGCCGATTTTGAGAAGGCAAAGCTGCTGCTGATGCTGCGAACAACTGCAGGTTGAAGAACGTCCTCCTTCACCCCATCTCCCATGTCCGCTGCTGGCTCAAGGGCGGGATCACGCGCTCACAAATTGCCCATGACGTCAGAAGCAAAGCATCTGGCGTAGCGCGCTTTGCTTTGCCATGAATACTTTGTTGAAAGTGATAAGGGGAGATGCGGGCAAGAACAGGTACAGGTAAAGCCGACGAGCGCCCTTTCTCCACTGCGCCCCATACTGACACATACGAGCCTTCAGCAGGAAAACCCCACGCTCTTGCAGAAGGCTATGGACGCACCTCGTCTTCCGCAACATACTAGTCAAGGGGTTTTCTATTCATCCAACGCTACCCAACTGAAGTCTGATGACTTTGCAGGCACCTCAACTTGAGTGGATCAAAACTGCTCAGATCTTTCACGCCCATGATCTCATCAGGCGTATGTTTGCGAAAGGTCTCGGCACTTTCAAATCAGGCTTTCCACGCCTGGCGTGGCTACATGCGTTGCACGGCAGCTGGGTCTCTTCGTACGGCGCGATCAGTTGCTACATCCTGCCAGGCTTGTGGTAAATCCTGGCAATGCTCTCTGAAGCCCAGCGCCTGCGCCTGCGAGCCTCTGCCATGCTGCGAAGCTTTAGCCGTGTCAATTCCCAGAGCTTCAATGCGTACAGCAAGCATACACTTTCGCCACCTGCGCCGTGAGGTCCAAGAGCGGCGCTGCGATTCTCTTTCTCCCTGGGAATGAAGCAATTCGGACAGCGGCCCGTCCATCGTCGAGGATGAGGCCTCGTCGTAGATGCCTGCTTGGGAGACTCCGCGCCGCAGATGACTGCCTTGGAAGTCGCGTAATCGAGTGCCGCCATGAGCTCCTCGCCGTAATTGCCTCCATACCCGTCCAGATCAGAAGGTCGCTGTAGCAAGAGGCCTGACCATCCCCATCCAAACCTCGTGCTTCTTCTTCCTCTGTGTCTCCTTGCTCTTCATCGCCTTTGGCGATGCCAAAAAGGTCCGCAGGTTTTGCCTCACGATCAGGGCATGCCCTGAATTTGGTTTCGAGGCTCCCTTCTCTCTGGCAACTTCTCCTGATATCTAATCTGCAGGCTTGAACATCCATCCACTTTCCGCTTCAGCCCTCGCTTCGGGGCCATGGTTGATGCAAAAATCTCTGATTGCACTGCCTTGCCCCACTTTGGCTCCCAACGTCGGCTCTGGCGATCAGCTAATTACACTCCGTTTGGAGGGTACCCAAATGTTTGCTGCCAACGAGCGCAAAGTGTTTCAGCTGCGCACTAATATCATCGAACTGTATGAGCCAGATGTTCCCTTCTGCGCAGCCATAATGACACCAACATGTTGTCACAAGAGATCGCGAACCGCTTTCCGTGTCTACGGCTGTCTCGTGCCACATGCTTCACTGCACCCAGGATGCTGCGTGTTTCAATTCTTAATTTCAAAACGGCATCAACTTCTACGCGCGCTCGAACCTTGCAACCATCTCCTTCAATAATCCCAACCCTTGCGCTCGAGGAGCCACCTGCCTTGCCCCCCCAGTTGGAGGCCCCATCTTGCATCACGCTTGCGCGCGACGATTGATCTTGCTCATTGGCCATGACCGCGTAGCTGGACTAGGCAGCATCAGCGCAAAACATACACATCTCCTGCCTGAAGTTGCCGTTGGCCCCCCACCAATATAGGGCTCTTGCGAATGGCTTCCCCAAAGCTTGGTTCTCTTTGCGCAGCGGAACCCTATGAACTTAAACGCGCGCCGTATAATCCCGTCAAGGCCTCTGCGCAAAAGGCTCCTCATGATGACGTGGCCGATGATGACCTGCAACCCCTGGCCCACAACATGCACTCCACCATGGCCCAGCCTCCAAGCTTTTTTCGAGGCGGGCTGAATTTGAAACCCGAGCCATTGATCCTGACCACCAGGCTTTTTTGGCGGGATTGTTGTTGGCTTCGTTGACCCCATGGGGGACTAGATCATGAACGCCAGTCCCTCTTCATGCAGTGGAAGACAGACGCAATGAGTCCATCTTTCTTTTGGCCAAAACTCTGATGACGTGGAACTTTGAGAGTTAGTTCATCTAGATTTCATAGCCATTTTGAATACCACCAGTGTCGGGGAGATGCCCCTGCGTTAGAGGACCACGCTGTGTTTTTGTGGCGGAGATCGCGCCGCCAAATGAAGACGCCAACCGCCGGCGCCCTCTAATGCACAAACTCGTCCGTAGCAGTGCCTGAACGCTTGTTGGGCCTTGGTTGCGTCTAGCAACAGTTCCGGCCCACGGAGCCGCAGAGGCGCTCCACAAGATCCTAGGCATTACTCCAAAGACCAAGCGTGCCACTTTGCCACCTACTTCTAACATTTGCGATATCAACACCAGCGTTGCTGCCATCCCTGGCAGACGATCGTGAAGAGTCCCTTCTTCAGCCCTGGAGAGATCAAACCCCTGGCACGCAAAGCCTTCACAGTGGCTGCTTGGTCCGCCGTTGCGTCCACTTCAGAGCGCTGGAGATGGACATGACTGATGCTGCGAGCTCAGCAATCGGAACATGCGCAGGATGCGCCGCATGGATGGCACAGCTGAATCCGTGGGAGCAAGGATAAGCTAGGCGTCGTGTTGGCGCTGGTCAAGGAGTTCAGCTAAAGACGCCAGAGTCGATCCGCGCACCTCCCAAAAGAATCCAAAAGAGACGAGGGGCAATTGAGATATTCACCCAGCTCACGTTCAATGCCCAGGCGATAGTGAAGGATATCTTTCACATCTTGTGCGACAGACAACGCGTGGTCGCTATCCACCTGCAGCCTTCCCATGTGTCGGCAGACCCCGAGTCCCCAAGAGCGTGCAATGCGCCACGCGGGCGTCAACGACAGGTCTTCACTGTTCTTCTTTGGCGCCACCCCAAACAGTGGAGGGCAACTGTGTTGACTTGGTTTGCGTTTTTCTGGAGGGTGAGGCCACGCGGGTAGGGTTTTTTGCGACGCAGACGCTGTTGTCCCCGAATGCTGCCGTGCTTGCAAGGCTGGAAGGCGAGGGCCACCGTCCAGTGCTTCGGCATGATTCGCACCTGTGTCATTGTTTGATTTCGTCGCTGTGTTTAGGATTGGCAGGTATCGGTGCACCCGTATTCGGCAAACCATGTTCCTCGACACATTGGTCATGCTTTAGTCTCGGCTTCAAGCCTCTTGGAAATGATCTTCCCACCCGCTGCCACCTTGGCACCCAAGGCCACCCAATGCCGGTTCGAGCGAAATCTGTTTGAAACATGTCTCTGAACGCATTTTGCAAAAAATGCGAGGGATTGCATTGGTTATGGTGATGAACTCTACAGCTGCAACATCATTCGCATAGCAAACCTTGGATGGAAAACAAAAACTTGTAGTCGCATGGGGATGACGTCGTGAAATTTCATGAAATGTCACCAAAGCCGAGAGTGCAAGGACACAACCAAAACGTCCCAAACCATGGCAAGAACGTACGAGCCCCCGTAAGATTGGATCAATTTGTGTCATGCGTGTCTTTTCAGTCAACGCGCCAGTCATGAGCAGGTCCGTGCTTCAGAGTGGACTGGGCCAGCTTCGTTGGTCGCAGCTTGCCAATTGAAATGGTAAATCTTTTTGCAGACTTTGGACAGTCAATACCATCGAAGAACTCGTTTGCGGTCTTCCTGCAGTATGAAACGCTTATCAGATGGGATCAGAGCTTCAAACTGTTTGAAGAGCAGTTTTTTTTTTATGTTCGTGGCAAGCGCCAGCTCTTTTGGTTCGCCTGTGTTCAGGAAGCAACTCCGAACCCTGCATGTGCTTGGACATGACTTTCGCGAAGGACAGGAGCATCTCCCCTTTCTAGGGTTGGTTGGAATATATTTGCCGCCTTTTTGTTGACTGGCAGTGTAGCCACGACTCCTTTGCCGGCAAGTATGCATACCTGCAGCAGCTTTAGCAGCCTCCTTCTCATCACCAGTCATGCGTGCCTTGAATGAATTGTGAAAACGTGGAATTTGAGGGTGAGCTGTTCTGTTGGAGATTGCTGCGATTGTTTGGCAGACAAAAATGTCTAGAATGTGCGGGACTTCTGCGAGAAATGCCTCTTGTGGCACAAAAGCATTTACAACATTTTGTCGTGCAGCATGCTCTCATGCAGGAATTGTTTTTGGTGGCCTTTAGACTTTAGGGTGGCTGTGTTTGTACAGGAGAAGCTGACCTCTGCTGTGGCAAATTTGCAGCAAACGCACACGAAGCTGGAGTTGAGGACCTGCGCATTGACAGTGCCTAGGATGGCAGCAAGTACCCTGACTGTGTAACCCGAAACTTTAGATTTGGAGACCCAAACAGTCAAAAGCCTGGCGCGCACTTTCAGCTCACCAAGCTCGAAGCCGGCCCCAGACTCTTTGAACCTTGTATTGCCTTCTAGGCCCTGTAACGTTTTGTGGCGGTGTAGCCCGCGCTTGATTTCAGCACTGCACCCAGGCTGGCGAGGCTTCAGCTGCAGCTCCAGCCGCAGCTTGGCACCTGACCATGGGGCCCAGCTCAAAGCGCAGAGCTGGTCTGCTGTACTTGAGCGGGTTTTGGAGGCTCCTTGTACCCATGACAGAAGCGACAAGAAAGGGAACAACAGGAATTTGAGGCAATCACAACTTTCGAGGCAATTTGCTCGCTGCCTTGCGCGGCGGTCCGATTAAGCGGCCACTTGGCGGCGATGCACTTCTGAATGTTCCTGGGACTGGGAGGCTTTGCCTATTTTGCGGGCGGTTTGGAGGGCAATTCGGACGCTCCTTGCAACTGTTGGGATAATGCTTAGAAGGCGCACGCACTTTTTTCGTCGTTCTGATTTTCTAAAGCAGACCTAAGGTTGCAGCTGACGTTGCAGTGCAGTCTGAGGCCTCGGCCCACTGTTGAGTTGAAGGGGCTTGGTGGTGTTTGGGCCCTCGCAGGGGTCTACAATCTACAGTGAAGGACGCGCGGCAAGCTTCATGTTCCATAAATCCTTTCATTTCGCAGACACGTGATGCTGCGAACAAATCCCACGCAAGCTGCGCTGCAAGACTTGTTGCTGCCTCAAGCTTCAATGCATTTGATGGCAGAAGCGAGACTGTGGCACATCTTGCCAGCTTCGTCCTTGCAACGCCGTGCGACTTGGCCGTATTCAATCAGCTTGACCAGGCGGCTCGAGGCAGAATTGATCCCAATTTGAGTACAGGAAGACAGTATTGGTACGAGTGCCTCACATCCCGCAAAAGCCTAACCTCTCTCTCCAGGGCAGAATGGAGCGAAGCGGGGGTAACTTGCAGCTCTACTTAGGCTTGCGCGGCTTGGCGTTTGAGATCCCATTCGAGCAGGACCTACTTGCATAAGCATTGGGGGCTTGTGCCGAGCCTTCAGGGCTTTGAATGTGGAGCACACTGGAGGGCACTCAACTGCAAAATCGATTTCTCAACCACATACCTCCTTCTTGGGCACACTTTGCTGCGATGCCGGTTATGTAGTAGACATTCAAGTCGAGCCCGCGTTGAAGACCACTGTTTGCAGCAGTTTTTCAAAGCGGCAGGTTTGGTGGGCGCACTTCTAGTTCCAAGTGCTTTCCTTAGATGACGTGACCGTGTCCGCTGCGCACCACAAAGCTGATCGCAACCACCACGCCAAAGCCTGGATTTCCGGGAGCCAGAAGTCCTCAAATCCCTTGTTTGCATATATTTGTATGCCGCGTGCAGGAAATGTCCCACACCTCTCACGTCCGCTACTTGGAGGCCGCGTGTGAAACCTGATCTTCAGACATGTGTAATCCGTGTCTTCTCACCTTGTGCAGGCAGCTTGGAGTGAGACGATCGCCGCCCTGGATGGTGGCTCAAGCGTGGAGCAGCAAAACAAGCTCCTGCATCGAGAGGCCCAGCACGGGTCCCTTTAGACTTTTGCCGTTGCCAGTGCGTACTCGCACTGGTAGCGGAGCAATCCGCTAGATCTACGGGCCTTTAAGGGTTTAGGTTTTGCCATGGCAAGCTCGATCCTTGATAGCCTCCGCTTTCACAACTTCATTGAAGCAGACAATGACGTTGCAAGCTCCCTTGGCCACGGCAGTACCGAGGGAAGGGCTGGAGTTCCACGATACAATGGGGAACCTGGCCGCTTTGCCGAGTGGCAGTTCAGAGTACGCACTCGACAACTTCGAGAGAAAACGCTGAGCGAAGAAGAGTCCAAGAAACTGGGGCCGCTTGGGCTCCGGCTATTGGAGGGCCTTTCCGGCCATGCCCTTCAAGTGGCTCAGCTTATGGACCTTGAGCAGCTTGCTGGCACGGAGGGGGCGCAGAAGTTGATGGACCACCTTCAACTGCAGCTGCGGCCTCGGCGTGAGCAGCAAGCACGCGAGTTATATGAAGCCGGCGCTGTGGCCGGAGGATTCCTGTCGAGGCAGCCCACGGAGAACATGGCGCAGTTCGTCTTGAGGAGGCGTGCCTGGTACCGTGCTTTGACAGATCTTTCCGACGAGCTAAAGTTGCCGGACATCATAAAAAAAAAGAGCAATTGCTCAACAACTCAGGCATCAGTTCGGATCAGAAACTGATGATACGCACGACGCTTTCTGGGAAAATAACGTTCGATGGAGTCGCGCAAGAGTTGGTCAATCAGCACCCCAACATCCAGGACCGCGGCCGCTACGGTCACCGCCCTCAGTTTGATCGAGGCCAGCGACCTTCATCTTGGACTTGGGCAAGAAGCAAAGGACACTCGAAGGGCAAGCAGCGCCTGGCCTTTCTCCAGGAGTATAACCACCCCGACGTCGAGCACTACGGCGACGACTCCGACTATATCGACCCGAGTGACGACCCCGCGGCGTACCACGGCTACACGTACGAGGACGAGGGCGACGCACTGCAGTACGAGGCCGGGGACTTTGCTGAAGAGGGCCTGGCCATGCTGTGTGAGCAAGGGCTGGACACCGAGGACCAGGAATCGTGCGAGACCGCTGCCGACATCATCCAGGCGGACTTCGAAGCATACTGGACTAAGAAGGGCGCGTCGAGCAAGGGCCAGAAGGGCTTCCGTCCACCTCCTTTCGAGATGTCTGGCAGCTTTACCCTCGACGAGAAGAAGGCGAAGCTTCAGCAGTTGAAAGCCCGCGCCACGTGTAGGAAGTGCGGGGCTGTGGGACATTGGTCAGGAGATGCTCAGTGTCCTTTGTCAAAGGGGAAGGGCAAGTCACACCTCTCCCGTGCTGGAGCTCCTACAAGCACTTCTTCGGCTACCTCTTCGAAGGCACCTCCACGTGGAAACCCTCATGCTGGACGGCAACCTGCGAAGAGCAAACCGAGAACCGTTTACTTTGGAGCACCCCAACGCAGGAGATGATGCGGCTTTCCTGGCCTTCCGCACGCCTGGCTCCTTCAATCGGGCACCTCCTCCAGAATGCCTTCGTGATCCTCCTCCAGTACCTGGACCCGGGCAGCATGACGAGTCGGATACAGCCAGCACCAATTGGAGCCTGATTGGACAGGAACTGGCTAGTCAAGAGCCGGCCTGGCTTTCCGACATCAACGCCCACGACGAGATGGCCATGCTGATCGATTCGCTGGGCATGCCAGAGACGCCCTACTTCGTGGACCAAGCGGCGATTGGCCCACCTTCGTTGCAGGCGGCTCTCCCTCCACTACCGCGGCTTGGGGCACAACAAGCACCACCACAGCCTGGCGAACCACAAGCACCACCACGTCCGAGCAACAACAACCCAGAGACGCCGACGCGGCGTCCTGTGCCAACGATGGCCCCGACATCTCCTACTTCCTCTACCACCACGACTGGGCAGCCACGACCACAAGGATGCCAGCACCTCCGCACCACGGGCGCGGGCAGCAATCAGCACTTCCGCGTCACCAAGTGCAAGGACTGTGGAGCCATTCTGGAACGGATTCGGAGGGACACGGCAGGCACGACACCGGCGACAAGCCCGAACACCTGCCAGCACCACAACGTCACCTGGAAAGGTTCGAATGGTTTCCAGAGAGTGATGACATGTCTTCAGTGTGGTTTTCGCACGACTTTCCGGACCGGGGCCACGGCTTCCTCATCGACTGCAACCGGACCAACGACCACCACTACGCCTCTGTCGGATCAACTCCTCAACCCGACCGAGGCTTGGCACGTCGTTGAGACCTTCCGCCAAGCTATGCACGTGAAGCTTTCGCAAGTGGCACCCCAGCAGGCAGTTCCGGCAGCCCGCCTTCAAGAAGCACTTCGTCTGACCATCGAGCAGTCGGCTTTGTGGACGGACACCGCAGGTCAGGCCAACCCGGAAGCTCACCAAGCACCACAAGCTTCATCACCGCAAGGCTTTGCGCAGACATCGGCACCAAGTACGGCATCACCTGGACCGCGTTCACCACAAGGCTTAAGTACGGCATCACCTGGACCGCGTTCGCCTCCATGGCCGCCAGCAGGCAGTGGCTATAACCAGCAATCTCCACAGAGTCCTGGGCTGTCATCTATGGTGCACCGCGCAGCCGAGGCTATCACCTTTGGACGCTTCAAGGGCATGTGCTACCGAGATGCCTGGAACGATGCCAGCTACCGCTCTTGGGTTCTCGCAGAGAGCAGCGAGACTAGCTCCCGTGGACTCAAGCAGCTCAGGCAGTTCTTTGTCGACTACGAGCAATACCTCCAGATGGGCAACCCTTCGGCATTCATGGCGACCTCTACCTCATCTACATCGGCGACCGAGACGGATCTCATTGCCATCCTGGACACCGGGTGTAATCAATCCTGTGACGGAGAGAGATGGCTCACCAGGTATGCAGCGGCTACCAACACCAACCCCGTCTTCGTCGACAACGAGTGCCCCACTTTTCGGGGGATCAATGGCTCGGTCAGAACGACCGGGACAAGGAACATCGAGTTATGCCTTGAATTGCTCAATGGGGGCCTCGCCCGGGGCGACCTGCGCTCTACAGAAATCGCCGACTCTGAGGCGCCATTACTGATATCGCTACAAGCACAGAGATCGCTCGGCCTTGTGATAGACATTGCTGCGGAAGTCGCCCATTCACAGGCGCTCGGCGCAGACCTGAAATGGGTCATTAAAGACGGACTCCTCGGCCTCCGCCTTCTCCCAGCTGCTGTGGCGGAGGATGCTGCCGACGTCGACCTGGAAGACATGTACAGAGACCAAGGCGGACAGGACGACCCAGACCAAGGCGGCGGAGATGGCGAATCCGAGGTGGACGACCTGGCCATCGACGGCGGCAACACGCGGACGATGAGCAAGCAACAGGGCGAGAAGGTCGACGCTGGACTCCGGGACGTGACGGCAAAGGACCACCACTTGTGGAACCAGCTCTCCTCCAAGGAAAAGAGGCGAAGGCGCACCCTGCTGCCAAGAGGCTGCAAGACGTTCCTCCTCAAGGTTTTCGCCGGAGTTGCCATGCTCAGCCACATCGCTTCTCAGGACTTTGGCTTCCCCATCAGCCCGCCAGTGGACATTCGCTACGACCAGAACTACGACCTCACGACCGCGAAGGGACGCAAGAACGTCGAGGAGATCATCGAAAGAGATGACCCCTATGCCATCACCTTCTCGCCCGTGTGCACTCCTTGGTCACCATGGATGCACCTGACTCCGCCGGACAAGACGGACGAGCTCGAAGCAACACGGAGTCAATGGAGGCCGGTGTTCAAGTGGATCGGCAAGATCACTCGTGATAGGCTGGCGAAGGGACAGCAGGTTCTGATCGAGCACCCCTGGTCGAGTGATGCTTGGAATCAGACCGACCTCTACAACCTCCTCGAGGAAGCACCGCAGGACGCCTTGACCTCTGAGCCGTTCCAAGCAGTACGTGCCGACCAATGTCAGTTTGGACTTCGCGACCAACGTTCTGGGCTTCCGCACCTCAAGCCAACCGGGTTTGCCACGGCCACCGAGGCGCTCAAGTACAAGCTCAACTTCAGGTGCCCCGGTGACCATTACCACCAAGTTTTGGAAGGTGGAGACCGATGTCGCCGAGCACAAGATTGGCCACGCGAACTTTGCGTTGCAATCGTGGAAGGTTTCGTGGAGTCGATGGACAGCAGCTACACCAAGGCAGCTTTCCCGGCAGAGGCAGAGATCGAGGACAACCCGGACTTCAACACGTTGAGCACCATAGACGGGATCTACGACGACCACGACCTAGCGCCAGCTGACAATACGAGCCCCGAAAGGGGAAGGCATGACGAGCAGCGAGAGATCGAACGTGAGGAAGGACCACCTCTCCCTCACGAGGCCCTGGAATCCGAGGCATTACGTGAACGTCGACGACGGTGGCGCGAGCTTCCATACACCCAGCGAGTTGCCCTTCGGAGGCTCCACACAATGACTGGACACGCGTCTTCCTCGGCGATGAAGAGGCTACTACGAACGGCTGGAGCCGATCCCAAGGCCATCGCAGCACTGGACCACTTTCGGTGCCCCGTCTGCGAGAACACCAAGATGCCATCGCCCGCTCCGGCTACAAGATTGCCCTCCGAGTACAAGTTTAACGAGGAGATTGCGATCGACACCTTCATTGTCAAGGACATGGCTGGGGTGAAACACAAGGTGATGAGCATCGTGGACATGGGGACGCTTTTCCACGTGGCCGGCGTCGTGGGCCATGGCGATGGACCACCCTCTTCCGCTGAATGCGCCAACATGCTGAATAGGTCATGGTTATCATGGGCCGGGCCTCCCAAGTCTGTTGTCATGGACCGTGGTGTTGAGAACCGCGGCCAACTTCAAGGACTTCTCAAAGGACACGGAGTGCTCCTCCGCTTCACAGGACTGGGCTCTCCGAGCCAACTTGGACGAGGAGAGCGACAAGGAGGCCTGCTCAAGGAACTGGTGCAGTCAACTGTGGTCGCAAGACAGCTCGTTGGCAACAAGGACATGGAGATGGCCGTCACGGAGAGCACCACGGTGAAGAACCATCGCATAAATCATCGTGGATTTGTGCCTTCCCAATGGGTCCTCGGATACATTCCGAAGGAATTGGACTCTCTCACTGTTCTGTGTCCGGAAGAACAGATTGGGCAACACTCCGAGATCCTCGACGGCACCACGGCTTTCGCAAGACAAATGGCCATCCGAGCTTCGGCGCGAGAAAGCTTTGCTCAACTGGATTCTGCTCACCGAATCCGATCGGCCATGCTGCGGAAGACCACTGCTACACGGGGTCCCTTCCACACCGGCGACCTGGTTTGTTTCTACAGAAAGCACCAAGGCTACAAGAAAGGAGGCGGCCGCTGGTATGGGCCAGCAAGAGTGGTGGGTTCAGAGGGCAGAAGCACCCTCTGGATCGTCATGGCGGCATCCCCATGACAGTGTCAGCCGAGCAGTGCAGGCATAGTACTGGGGACGAGGCAGTGAGCAAGAGACTGGTCGAGCTACGACCTTCCCGAAAGAGACGGCGAGAAGAGCAAGCACCACCTGGCTTGGAAGACGGCTTCGCCTACCCGTTTGGAGACGATCTTTCGGGCATGCCATCCGGTACCACGGAGCAACGAGTCTACGTGTACGCCGAGCAGGACGAAGTCACTCCACCTCCTCTACGACCAGCACTGCCTACCACGTTGAGTCAAGAAGAAGAAGCAGACATCCTTGACGGCCTGAGCACCGATGGTCGTGACGATCAACAAGACGAGCCGCCGCCAACTACGACAACTTCCGTGCCACCACCTCCAGGACTACTTCCGATACCAGAGACCGTTGCCACGGACGCAACAGAGATTTTAGTCGGAGGACCGGACGAGGACGCCGACCTCAACTCCTCAGACGAGCCGGAAATGGAGAACATTCCTCAAAGTCGACAGGAAAGTGGTGATCACGTGAACTTGTCGTCAGGCAGCTTGAATGAAGCCCTCCGTCGAAGCCCCGACAGCCTTGATGGAGTTCCACGACGACAACGTTCCAGATCACCTCCGCCTACGACTCGGAATGCGACTACTCAACGACCTCCTGGAGAAGCGGCGCCTTCGACCACAGAGAGAGCGTTTGTGGCGTTCCTCAACCGAAGAGTGTGCAAGAAAACGGCGGCGGCGCGCAAGAAAGAGCTCAACTACGAGAAGGCGGACGCGAAGAAGAAGAAGGGCATCGAAGAGGCTCGCGGCAAGGAGTGGTCGAACTGGAAGAACTTCGATGCTGTCAAGACCCTCCTTCCGGATGCAGCTCAGAAGTACTTGGAGGAGCATCCAGAAGTGAAGCCCACCCCTATGAGGTGGGTCGACATTGACAAAGCCGAACCGTGGGAAACGCCGAGGTTGAAGTCAAGAATTGTTGTCAGGGGAGATCTGGAGCGAGGGGCTGACAATACCCGAACGGATTCTCCGACATGTTCGAGTCTGATTCTCAACCTCACGCTCTCCGTTGCTGCCTCCAACAAGTGGAAGCTGAAGGGAGGCGACATCACGGCATCATTCCTCCAAGGGGAGCGAATGACGAGGACTTTGGCGCTACGCCCTCCAAAGGGCGGTTTGCCTGGCGTGCCTGAAGGGTCGTTGCTTTTGGCCCAGAAGCCGGTCTACGGCACGAAAGACGCTCCCCGAGGTTTTTGGCGAAGACTCCACCGAGTGTGTCTGGAGCTTGGACTCCGTGCAGTGCCATACGAGAATGCTGCATACGTTCTCGCCGACAGCGCCGGCAAGTTGAAAGGAGTGATGGTGAGTCATGTCGATGATTTACTGTGGTGTGGCGACCGAGACATGGACGACATAATGGCCAAGCTCCAAGCCGAGTTCAAATTCGGAACCTTGGAGATCAACGACAGCTTCACCTACTGCGGCCGCTTGATCTCGCAGGATGCTGGCGGGATCCGAGTGACCTGTCCGAACGTTGCCTGCAAAGTCCGGCCCATAAGCTTGACGGCAGAGCGCAAGAGCAACCGCGGGGGCAAGGCCACGGAGAATGAGGTTTCTCAACTCAGGAGTGTGGTTGGATCTCTAAACTGGGTGACGCGAGTCTGCAGACCAGACATTGGCTACCAAGTTCACCGCCTCCAGAGCGTCATGAGAGTGGCGACTGTGGGAGATCTCATTGCTTGCAATGCACTCCTGAACTACGTGAAGAAATCGAGCGACCTCGGTCTCTGTTACGCTTATGATGCCTTCGACTATGCTGACTTGCAGATTGTCTCCATCACCGACGCTTCGCACGCGGCGGACTATGATGTGGCAGGAGATGGAAGGCTTCTTGGCCACCGCTCCCAGTCTGGGAGGATTCTTGGGCTGTGTGGGTCCAAGTTCCTGGAGACCGGTGAAGGCAAGATCCACGTCCTGGCCTATCACTCCAATGTGATAAGAAGGGTGTGCAGATCCACACTCCAGGCGGAAACCCTTTCCATGCTGAGTGGCTATGAGGAGGCGGAACATCTACGTGCTGTTCTGGATGGGATGCAGCACACGGACTCCGACCACAAGCTCATCCGGGCTATGGACAGCATCAACATCCACATGCTGACGGACTGCAGGAGTCTGGAAGAACATCTGAAGCAGGCTGGTCTCCACACAGTGGGAGACAAGCGTCTAGCCATCGATCTCTGTGGCTTGCGACAAATGATTTGGCGCGAACATGGACAAGAAGTCGGTGACCCCTTGTATTCCGACTTCCCTCCTGAACAGGGGAGCACGAAGGTTCGCTGGGTCGAGACCAAGACTATGCTGGCAGACTCCCTGACCAAGGAGATGAAGTGCCGGCAGATCATCGAGGTCATGCAGGCCGGCACCCTGACCGTGGACTTTGACAAATCTGTCAGCAAGAAGAAGTAGACACTGAGCACCTGTGAAGCTTGTAAAGTTAGATACGGTGGTTAGAGTTTGCTTCCTGGAGAAGGCTGCATTTTGTGGCTCTCACTCCAAAGATTTTTTGACGGGTGTGAAACCTGATCTTCAGACATGTGTAATCCGTGTCTTCTCACCTGGTGCAGGCAGCTTGGAGTGAGACGATCGCCGCCCTGGATGGTGGCTCAAGCGTGGAGCAGCAAAACAAGCTCCTGCATCGAGAGGCCCAGCACGGGTCCCTTTAGACTTTTGCCGTTGCCAGTGCGTACTCGCACCGCGCAAGCCTATGCAAAGAATTCAGGGTTTTGGTCGTTGTTTTTCTCAGATTTGGGTCGGGGTTCTAAGTCCTAGGTGTTCAGCTTGTCCACACTTCCGTGATGTGTGGGATGCAGAACCAATGCTGACCTAGACGTAGTTTTGAGCTTGCGCAGCTTCCAGTTTTTCTAAAGGGGCTCTTCTCCTGTAGTGTGACTTTAGGACAAGTGCACATGGAAGAACAGCGTGTAAAAGGAACGAATGCTTGTTGAAAGGGATGCTCAAGGATGTGTAGGGCTGAATTGGTGGAAATCAGCTGTGTAAACCGGTCACAGTTGCCTGCACCGACCGGGAGAAGTCTCCCCAATTCGCTGGGAGTGGTTACCTGCACCGGATATTCCTGAACAACATTGGCATGAAGCGTCCTTGATTGAATCGCATGGAACTGCTTCACTCTCGTGTACCCGTTGCCGAGGCTTGACTGCACTTGCCACCAAAACGAAAAACAAACTTTGGATCCAAACAAGGCTTGGTTGTCTGGTGACCTCACTGCCCATCATGGTTTTGGAATGCGAATAGGTCCAGGACTCCTCAAATCAAAGATAACCAGCATAAACTCAACATGAATTAAACCATATTTGAGTAAACTAGAATTCCAAAGAGCATGGAAATACACCCGAACACAAATCTGAACAATCAAATTATAAAGTTATGATCCTAAGCAGAGCTGGAATCAAATTGAAAACGTCGAAGCAAAAAACTTGGCAAAATCTGGAGGCCTTCAGTAACAGATCCCCAGAGAGGCAAAAAGCTGAAGGCAAAATAAGATCAAATGATCAATAATAGCTACATTCAACATCAATCGAACAAACATGCCAGTTTTGATTTCTTTCGATGATTTTCGAGTGACTAGGAATTCCAAGATCACAGCTCTACCAGACACAGGCAGAATCTGAAGTCTGCACTCCCCCAAAAAGAAGATGCCAAAGGAAGTGGCGCAGCGCCAGGGTTTGGCAGTCTCCTGGTACGAGAGACCATCGGTGCAGGCTTGTTGGGGGTGTTTCATCTTCATCTACCTCTGCTCGCAATAAGGTTCTTCTAGTGTACAGTATTAGAGGAGTATATGCGCTTCATACGGAATCATGCATCTGCTTAGACGTGATGCCCCCCTGAAGGATCTTGAGGTGGACATCGTGGTCCTATGACAGGCTACATGGGGTCCAGTCAGATCTTAGAAATCTCAGATGTGCCATGAAGCCCTTCACGATTGCAAGATTGGATATCCCATGACCGGGGAGTCTTCAGGAAAAGGGGGATTTATGTGGTAGCAACTTTCTGAAGGCAAAGACCGCATGTGTTGCCATACCTTCAATCTTGTCCTTATTTGGAATGCTACTCTTTGCACATGTGATATTGAGTCTAAGTAGGCAGTCCTTTTTGTGGCGTGAAACGTCAGGAGCTATGATGATTTGACACTTCCCAAGCTAAGCTACGCCACAGGTTTGCAGGTGCTGGTGGGAGTTTTGGCCATGATTTGGTGTTCTGACCACGGCCGCCACCATTCATGCATAGCGTCGGCTTGGGAACGCAAGTCAAAAAACCGATGCTGGCAGTGGAAATGGCATTCCATTGAAGTTGTGAAATGGCATGGCCCTTAAGCTCTCCTAGCCTATTGAGGAACAAAAAGCCCTGGGAACCAAAAGCCCTGCAGGTCTTGAGCAAGAAGAGCTGCCCCAGCGCAAGTGGGTGTCGCTGAGGTGAGCTCTGTGTAAAAGTTCTCTTGTGAAAGGAGGCGGTAAGGCCTCCCGAGTTTTTTTTTGGGCTTTTTGAGGACGAAAACACCAAAATGGTGTAGCCTTATGCACCTACTTTATGATTGTTTGCTGTTGCAGCAAGGGTACTGGCCTGGAATTGCTGTCCAGTCAGACGCCTGCCGTCCAATCTAATTTGATTGTCGGCCGAATGGTCTGCACATGGCACCGCGTTGCCAGCAGACATTGCACGGAATATCTAATTCGTGCAGAGAGGTTTTCCTCTTGCTCATCCCTACCTCCCATTGTGTGTGCCAACGTAGGTCATCAAGATAAGCATACTTACGCCTGTTGCGCTTTGCTGTCCTTTCTCTCTCTATCTCTCTCTCTCTCTCTATCTCGCTCTCCCTCTCTCGCTCCCCACAGATTGGGCAGCACCCTGCGTGCCTGACACTGCGAGGCCGTTTGGTATGCTAGTGTAGAATGGGGAATCGATGTACATAGGCGAGTTCATGCATGACATGGTTTATCATCTCCGAGTGAAGCATGAAAGCATAATTGTATTCTTCTCAGCAGCCTGAAGGCATACCATCCTGGATCTGGGAAAATTCTGGCATGCACGTTGCTTATTTGGCTTGTCAAACTTGACCGGCAATGCCGATTTCTGAGCGTCGGGACCCCTACACCTCCTCATGTTAGATCATGGCCGGCCAACGGAATTCAGGACAACCTGGCGATGCCTGTCTGAAATCAGCTCAGCAGAGGGTACGCCACGGACAGCCTGTGACGCAGTTTGTGCCTTGAATGGCCGAGCCTTGCGCAGCTTCATTTGTAATCTAGACGATCTACGTGCAGCTGGTTTCACTGTAAGAGGGACCCCCTGAGTCAATCTTTTCGCCTTACACGGGCGCATGGCTCTGCCAGGATTCTCAAGCTTTTCAAAACAGCAGACTATTTTGGGTCCAAATGTGAGAGACATGTATGGTAGACTTGGCCCAGGCTTCCAAGATTAATTGGACCCATGCGGTGAGTCGGGTCAGCCCTGTTTCTGTTGCATTCAACTACATTTCCAAAGCCTTGCTTGGAAAGGCACCTGCTTCCCGGAAACGGCAATTTCGAGACCTTTAACACCTGCAGCCAGTTGTGTTCTCAAGCTGACTAAGACTCTGACCATAGCAGGACGGAAAATGCGTACTTCACGCGCAGTGCCCATGGGATGATGCTGCAGGCGTTGCTGGGGCTGTGATTGACACTGTGGAGTCCTTACGCAGCGTCACGCTGACCTCGGATCCGAGATGGGAGATGACACGACCGTCAGGTCGCCTTGTTTTTCCGAGCCTGCCGCTTTTTAAAAAACCTGGGTCATGTCCACTGCAGGTTTTCCTGACAATTCTCCAACAGCAGCTGGGTCTGACCAGAATGATGCCATGGCTGCAGCGCACTCATCCTTCTCCTGTACTGAGCCCGGCTTCTCCCCAAGAAGGAAGTGCGGGAAGGGCACTCTTCGGGTTTATCCGCTTCTCGTAGGATCCCGTGCAAGCGTGTTTACCCAGACAGCAAGCACTTGATCGTGATAGGCGCAGGATCAGTGGCACATGCAAGGTTTTGTTCAGTGCTTTTGAGCACGAGGTGTTTCGCCAGAAAACATCCTAGGTTGTTCGAACGTTGAGTATGCCTCTTAGCATGCTCCAAAGGGCGCCGGTTTTGGGGCGACCAAAGCTGAACACCACCCAAGGAATTTAAAAGTGGCCGTACGTGAACTCGAAGGATCAGCTGCATTGGGCCCTGGAGTGTCAGGAACAAATGCAAAACGAACTCTGTGAAGCAGAAAAGATCCCAAGGCTACGACATTTCACGCATGGTGCCCACGTCTTTGATAATTGTTGTTTCAAGCCAGTCCGCTTGCGAGCAGTCACCAGGGCAGACTGAGGCCTCCAGGACGAAAAAAAGCGCTCTCCCTGGCCGCAAAACCAAACCACATGCAAGTAGTCGCAAACCGCCAACTGCACCATACCCGATTCTTCCACAAAATGCTCATGCTTGGGTCCCGTTAAATCTAACGGTATTTGATGAAATGTACGGGCTTGATTTGTCGAGGTTGCCCCGTGTACTCAGGACTCTGCGTTTCTAGCAGTGTAGGATTGCAAAGCATGAGCATGATGATTAGAGCACCCAGAGTACCCAGAGCACTTGTTGTTCATCCTTGGCTTCAGCCTCAGCCCTGAGCGCCTCGGGCTCGACGAGTCCGCGTACATCCCATAGACGGATTTCTGAGTAGCCAAACGGTTTCTTTCAATCAATGATATGGTGACAGAGAAGGTCCTGCGGATGATGAAGCGTTCAAAGCGGCGTTGCCTTTCTGATCTTTCGATGTCAGCTCTTCCTTTCATGGAGAGGCAGGAATCCCAAAGCTTCAAGTTGCTTACCCAAATGCGGGCGATGTAAGCTGGATCTGGAGTGTCATGTGACAGATGCGACCCCGCACATGACAGTAAATCATCCTTTATGATCTATCGGAGCATTAAGTTGTCTGTCAGTCGAAGCAGGCAAATCTTGAGCCCACACTCAAGCTGGCCAAGCCCGCGCATTGGCACGTGCTGTTAACTGACTCACTGTTGTAATTACATGGATCTCAAAACAGACCAAGCCTGAAGCATCCTTAAGTGCCTGCACTTGATATGCAATTCTCCCCAAACGGAACTTTCTGACCTTCCCTGTCGCATTCAACTGTTTTCGGGCTTCCTTGGATGGCCGGGCAGATGCACGGGGAGCGGCTTGCATGTGCGCCCTTGAATATTATGGATTTTGTCTTAGGTCCCTACATAAACTTGGACTTTTGAGTCTCCTTGTTCAACGTAGCGTCTGGTGCATTGTGGCTTCACTATGGTGACTGACTGCTCGCTAGCAACTCCAAACCGGAGTTGTACAAGATGCAGGTATCTATGTCTTCGGTCGTTGAGCAAAGTTGCCTGTGCAAGGATATACATACGCACATTTACTAGTGAAAGTTTTTGTGCATGGCGCTTCTCCTGGAAAAGCAGACGGACGGCGAATTCGGCGAGTGCCCATTTCAGGCTTGAGAGTCGATCTTGACAGCATAGAGAAGGCTAGACCAGGGGATGCTCCGATCTGGTAACTTGAGTGGATGATTCAGTGTTTGGTGTTGTCCAGCTGTGTTGCTCACTGTGACAGCAACTTATGAACCTTAAGGTTTCTAGTCGGCTCTGTGTGGTTCTTTTGACTCTTGTTCCTTGAGCATGCCCAGATGTTTCCCTGAGAAGAGGCTGAGCAGGCATAAGTAAAGACACGGGTGGAGTCCTTTTGGCACCACTTATTGTGCCTATTGATCAGTTTTTCACAGCCCAAAAGCTATCAGAAAGGTAGCGGTTGGGAAGTGGGGTGCATGCAGCACGGGAAATTTGAACGTTTGAGATCTTGATACCCGACAATCCATTGTTGTAGGATGATTTCAGATGTCCACAGAGAGGCTTATCTTGGTACGACGTCATTGTCCTTGGTTTCTTGCTGGCGCATAATTTATGTATATATATATATATGGACACACGACACCCATGATCCACCGACCCCCTGAAAACACTGCATACCGATACAAATAAGCATTTTTGCATGATCGGATTTTGGACACGCTCCAGTTTCGGATTGGATTCTATCAAATTTGGTACATAATTACTACCCTGTATTTAGTTAAGAACGCGAACTTAAATTCCTATTGTAATTATGGAATTCTGTACTTCTGGTTTTCAATCGGATTCTGGTCGATATAGAATAAGTTCCTTGCTAAATGTCATGAAAACTAATACGAAAATCGTAGAATCCTGGATTCCTCGTTTTGGGTTGGATTCTGGTCTATATACATCCCTTATTACAGGCAAGTAAGAACAAAAATGATATTGACATCCTGGGGTCCTGGATTCTTGATTAAGCAGCAAAACCCAAGGAAAAAAATGGGGAACTAGAGTGGCTCCACAAAAAGTTGTTTTTCTGTTTTGGCTTTCCTAAAGAAAAGTTTGTTTTTCTGGAAAGACAATTTTCCAAGGAAAAAGATTGCCTTTTTTGAGATAGCAAACTTTGTACAGGAAAAAATGATGTTTCAAGCTCCTGGCCTCAACAAACATTTTTTCCGTGGGAAAAAGTTGTTTTTCGAGCTCACGCCTCCAAAAAACATTTTATCCTTAGAACAACGTTGTTTATTCAAGAAAGGCAATCCATTTCCTTGGAATGTTTTTGCAGAAAAACAAAATTTCCTCAGGAACGTCTTCAAAAAAACATTTCTTTGTGGAGCCACTCTAGTTCCCCAATTTTTGCCTTGGGTTTTGCTGCTTAATCAAGAATCCAGGACCCCAGGATGTCAATATCATTTTTGTTCTTACTTGCATGTAATAAGGGATGTATATAGACCAGAATCCAATCCAAAGCCAGGAATCCAGGATTCTACGATTTTCGTATCAATTTCAATTTTGATAATGAGAAATTTACATAGACCAGAATCCATTGCGAAACCAGGAATCCAGAATTCCACGATTTTCGCATTTGTTATCTTGATATTCCACAAGGTATTTATATGAACCAGGATTAGATCCCAAATCAGAAATCCAAGATTCCATGATTTTCGTATTATTCTTAACTCAATTTAGTGAGGAATTTATATGGACCAGGACCACATCCGAAAAAACATCAATAATCCAGGACTCGAGGCTTCTATGAAAAAAATCAATCCAGGATTTCCGTATTCATGTCAATATACTTAATGGGAAGTGTACATGGTGCAGAATCAGATCGAAAACCTTGAATCCAGGATTCCAGGCCCATGACTCGACGAAGAGGCCGCATATATGTACGTGAATTGAATTCAAACACGTTTTATATCTTTTTTTTTTTTCCGGTGGATCATGGGGAGGCGTGAGCACACATTTTTTATTCAATGTATTTCGCATCTCTTGAGTATTTTTGATCTGTCCGGACAGATTGGAAATAATGCTCAAGCTTTAAGACGTAGGTTTGCCGCAATACGTAGCAGTCTGTGTGTCAGGGGGGCCATGAGCTGATGCGACTTCGTCAAAATCGTGGACGCAAGAATTTGGCAAGCATCTGCAAGTGCTTGGCGATGTGGCGTTATGACCACAACGCTGGCAACTGACGTTGCTTTTGGATGTTGGATGCTTCAGGCTTTCCTGTCGTGTCTGGTGTCAATCTTGCATTCACCTGCCTCGTCTGGCGTGCATCCTTCTTTGTTTCTCGTGACGTTTCGTGTCGTGTCTCGCATTGTGTCCTGATATTGTCTCCTTAGGTCGCGTCCTCGCGTTCGTTATCGCATTCAATTGCTGGCTCCTATATAGTTTGCACAGGTTTTGCTTCGAGAAGCTGGTACAAGCAGTGACAGATAACGGCGAGTGAAATTCAGAAGATGGTGTTGGCTTCAGGCGTGTACAGGAGCAGTTTGGATCTTGATTTCTGGACATGAGCCTAGTCAAGTTAAGATCGATTGCTGAACGCAGATGCAACGTAAAGCGTGGAATGTATGTTTGTGTTTGAGGTTCGGATGTGACATGGAAATACAACGCGGCCTGTGAAGACCCGCTTGCCTGAAGATGGACGTTTTGCTAGCCAAGTGAGGTTTTCTGAGCTCCGGAGCCCGCGACCATGTCCTGGAAACCTTTAAATCCCGTTCGGTGATTTGTTTTGATGCCAGACCGGACCTAGCAACCAGGTCGCCGGACTCGTTCCGTTGCCTCACTTGTCAGCACGTGAATTCATGAATTCCTGTTGCTTGCGCCATGCATCGGTCTGAAGCAGTGAGCAGCTGGAAAAAGCTTGTGTGAGCCAGAGGGTTTTTTGAGATGCAAAGCGGGGAACATCAGGATTTGTAGCTAGAGGCTGTCCTGTCACAAATGCCCGAGCCATCTTGCTGCGTCTGCTGTTCTTAAAGATGTTTGTTGCGTGATTACAGTCTAGTTAGGCAAGACTTGTTCAATCAAGGTCAAGCAGAGCTCCTTCAGATCCAGGAGGAGCTGCTTCAATCAAAGGCCCCAATCCCTGCATGTATGCACACGATGCAGTGTGGGCACTGGGCCGAGGGTTGGCTCGACGTCTTCCATTTGCTTCCCACAAATCGAGCCGAGTGTCTAGTTTCCGTAGGGCAACAGCCACCCTCGAGGCTGGTCGCGTCTTGCTTGAGGGCCAGAAGAAGCTTGCAGCGCAGCTGAACGACTTGCAGGAGAGACCACTTCCTTCTGGGGTGAACGATTTATCTCGGCCAGAGGTTCAGCTTCTTGGCGGTTGGCTCTTGCAGAAAGCTCGTAGCGCTTCTTGTGTCTAGCGCATGGAAAGAGCATGCGTTTGTTGATGCCTCATGCAACATTGCTGGCAGCCAGCTATTGCAGTACGATCAGGCTGCGTGTGTGTAGCTTCTTTTGACGCAAAAACCTAGCAGCTGGGTGATGCGCAGGCGGGAGGTGACGAAATCACAAACTCAAGATGTCTCATAGAAAGTTTCAAGTTCTATAGATTGGCCCAGCCATCCTTGAATTTGCCTCAGGAGACTGCGATCTCTCCGCAGCTCTTGGCTGTACAGCATCGAAGCCGCCGCTTCTCGGACACACAGGTGCAGTGAGAAACCTTCAAGCATTTCAGGGACACCTGTTCTGACTCTAGACGCGGCTTTCTTCTATCCTGAGCTGCTTGGCACATCACTGTTTTGATGTCTGCGTATGCAAGAGCTGTCAGATTTCAGTGAAGTGTCAAGAGAGTTACAGACCCGCCTGCACTTGCCCCATCGCTGAAGATCGTTGACATTGCTTCCAGGGCACAGTAGATTCTGTTACGTGTGATAGCAGAGGCATTGAGTTTATGCGCTGTATGCCCCACTGAAGCAAGTTTGGAGCCCGGGCAACCCCCCGAACCTGGACCTGTGAAGCTAGAGCACTGGATTCCATTTGATGTCTTGGCCTCGGTTGCTCTTGAGGAACTTACCTGATATGTTATGCGAACGCATGCGAAGTCAACTCCTTGACACCCAGTCCTTGCAATGAGTACACAAGCTTGCTGTTGTATGCGGAGCGCAGCTCCTGCAGTAACTCCCTGCCAGTGCTCAAGGTTTCCTGACACGCCTTGCAACTGACCGGAAGGCAGTCCTTGAAAGGGAACCATTTGACAGGTTGGACTTTGCGTCGGCATGCTCATTGTCCGCATCAAGGGGATGCCGTTGTATTGTTTATGAGACTTCAGACAGGTCGCCTTTGGCAGACACGCATCAGTTGTGCACTCGGCCCACTGGCCGTTTCTGCAGGTCAAGATGAAAGCCTCAGAGCTGCTTGGGGCCGTCGAGAAGACACTGAGCAGAGATGGTCTAGACATTTATGCTGAGATGGAAGAATGTCATGGCATGAGGGCGCGGGGGTGCAGACGGTTTGTAGAGATGTGGCTAGACCAGCTGACAAGGCTGCTGGTGGTGGTGGTGGTGGTGGTGGTGCTGCTGCTGCTGCTGCTGCTGCTGCTGCAAAGACCTAGATTGTTAGCAGGGCAGGCTGGGACGACGCTGTAGGTGGAGGACGTGGAGGGAAAAGTCCAACTGGACCGGCCAAAACTCTGCCTTTGAGACACTTGCAAGTCGGTCGTTAGACCAATTTTTCTTGCAGAACTTTGCTCAGGCTTGGCTGAACAGCCCCAAACCCCACAATTCAAAAGTATGTGTGAGGGTTTCGCACATTGACAGCAGCAATGGCTTACAGCTGGCTTCTCTGTCCCGCCATCCCGAAATGCCGTTTGTTCACGTCCTCAGTGGCAGGTGTCATGCTGTTGAGCGCTTAACTTGAATAACTCCGACAAGGCCATAATATACACGGGCTGGCGGCTTTGGTACGGATCCTGATGAGCGTATATTTTCCTCCCGAGCTTTTCCCTCTTTCAGCTCCCAGTTTTCCCCTCTGTCAATGGGACCTACAGCCTGGGATGCAGCCCAAGATCAGGTTTTGGTACATGGATGCAAATCTTGCGCACCATGATAACACTACCTGGCAAGGAAGATTGCTGGTGCATCAGACCGACTTGAGGAGCTTGAGCTGCACCAGGGATGGAGGGGTGCGGAGAGGGTATGAGTGGGAAGTGCTTGCTCCGCGCAGCTATGGAGGTGTGTAGGTCCTGCACTCCCCAACGTTGTAGATTGTAGATCTTGAGGCCTTTGTTGCGCATTTGATTGTTTGTAATTACTATCGGCACCCTTCATGTGGAATCCTGCTCTTCATGGCCGTATCATGGAATCTCGTAAATGCGTGGCAGGACTGGGTTGCGGCTGTCAAGGAGCAGGTCCATTGGTTCTTGATCTAGCTCCAGCGTCTCATGTGAGTTTGTAGCATGCTGTTTGGGCTCTGGGAGACTGATGCTTTGATGAGGTTGGCGTTGTATATGTCGGGGCTTCCCACAAGACGGTGTGCATCAAGGTTCATCATGGTTCATCACTTTCGGGGTCGATGAGAACGAGGGGCAAGCAAAGCACCTGCTGGATGGAGCAGAGCAGAAACTTTGCAGAATGAGCAGTGGCTGTCAGAAGGAACGTTCCAGGCGTCCCAGCCCTCATGAGATGAATGAAAGACTATCTCACCAACTGCCATCCTATGTTTTTGTAAGCCGTATAGCTCTATCCCGAGTTCCCAAGCAGGTGCTTGCGCAGCTAGGCGCCAATCGTGCGCTGCTGGTGGAAAGCCTTTCAGGGCTATCGCTTCAGCTTCAGCAGGCCATGGCTACCGTTCTGGGTGTAGCCTGCGGGCTCGGAAGTGTAAGCTGTGCTGGTTCCAATATTGCATTTTCGCGAATTCTGTGCGTTTACTGCTTGTCAAGAAGTAGCTGTTGCGATTTTTGCCCAGAATGGATTCTTCTGCATCAGGGGATGCCTTTAGGAACTTGGACGTGAAGTCTGTGGATGCTGTGCTCAGGATTGTTGGCTTGCGACCTCAGCCGTCATTGGAAGCAAAGCAATCCCCTGACAACACACAACGGATAGGATTGGGGAAGAGGAAATGGCACCTCTATCGTTTCAGCCAAAACGGGATGAACTGCAAAAGCCTGCAACCCATTTCTCCTTGGCTTGTCCACATTGACATGCGTGCTGTCTGAGGATGCCAAACACTCTTGTTGCCACACTCGTTTGAAAACCATTCCTTACGCTCTTTCTGCAGTTGCAGTCGGTAAACAAAACACCTGTGAGTTTCACAGGCAGATCTGCGTGAGCTCGTGTCCGGAGCTGCCTGGGCCGCTCAATCTTTTCAAAGTCGTGACACCAAAAGTTTTGCATGACAAAGCTTACTTGCCCTACGCAAAAGTGTGCTGTAACGAGCTGTAGCATTGGCCGGGCCAGCTCTTCAAAAGAGAAATTCAGGTGCATGTGCCATTTCTGGAGACAGCCAGCAGGGCTTGTAAGGTTTTGACTTCATGAGCCTAATGAGCCTAGAGCAGTGAGACCTGTGATTTGTTGAAGAGCTTTCTGGCTATCTTCTCGCCAGGAGGCATGGCCATGTCTCCAAAAACGGTTGTGCCAGACTCAGGAGAGCGCTGCAGGACTGCAGATCTTGGAGCGCACGCTGCTGCAGCCCGGCTTCGGGATGAAGATGGATGAAGTGTGGGTTGTGTCAGGACTCGAGGGCTTAGGTTGAGGCGCCCAAACTAGCTGGATTTCAAGCGCTGCTGGGTGTAGAAGCTTTGAAGCTCGAAGGCAGGACGTCGGAGTTACTGCGGGGGCGTCATTACGAAGTTCCTGCAAGACTGACGGAGGGAAGATGATGGAAGATTGCAGGTGTAGCAGTGCATCGTTTGACAGCCGCGTACGTATCTGCTGTTCTCAAGGCCAAGTTTGTCACCGCCAACTGACCTAGATTGCTGCTACAAGTAGATTTGCAGAGCGCATAACACAGGCTGTTCAACATTTTTTGACCCAAAGGCAGGCAGTGTCAGTGTCGGGCGTCGACTGCACCGGCACGGAGCCTCTCAGATGAAATGGCAGGGCACATGATCAAGATTAGAATCAGCCACGCTCATCAGGTGGTTCCTTTGACATTCTATCAGAAGATATCACATGTGAACCTCATGAATCCTGGCCATTTGTGCTTCCAAGAAGGACCCTATTTTGCTTGCATATTCAAACAACTTGCAGTCTGAGCTGGCTAAAGAGGTATGACGCATGTTGCTCCATTGATCTCAATTGGGAAGCTGCATGGTGAGAAAGATTGCGGCGCGCACAGCATGCGCATGCATGCGCATGCTATACGTACCAACATGAATGCAACCTGCAGTATGTCATTCTTGTGTAGGCAGAAAAGCTCATCTGCAGCTCGTGTTCACGTCAGCCTGCCCTCCAAACGCTTACCTGCTTCAGCCGTGCGGCATTAGGCTGTTGGACCGCTTCGAGAATTCCTCCTCCTTCGCAGATCTGCCGGCGCGGTCTGGGAAAGGGACTGGCAAACAGTAATTCTTGCTGAGAATGTTTGAGGGATTGCAGATCTCAGTAGCTACTTGGCTCCTTGATGTGCTGTGGCTATGACATTTGCTTACAAGACGCTACCCGCCTGTGCTAAGCCTGAGATGGCTAGCAGTGTATGGTTTGTGTGGTGGACTTTCAGACATGTCCAATATCTCCGCATTTCTAAGAGTGAGTCACGTTGAGACCAGAGCAAGCTGCATGCAATTGTGCGGTTTATGTGCTCTTCTTCCGGCTGAGACCGGACCATGATTTGAAAAGCAACCATTCTGAATCAATCCAAATTAAGTAAGGCGCAAGAGTTGAAGCCCATGTTCTGCAGATTGCAGGTTCTCCGGCAGAGTTCTGGAGGCTTGCTCTCATTGCTGGAGGACCTTGGCCTGGAGGCATTTGGTTTGAGTCTGTGACGCAGCGGTCGTTGACGCTTTCCCTGTTCCGCCGGGTGCGGTTTGCAAAGCTTGAAGCCTTGGATGCTGGTTCGTTGGGATGTCTCTCGTGTTTTTGATTACTCTGAAATTGTCCCACATGCGAGTAGCTCAACAGGGGAAGCTTCTGTTTCGCATGCATGGTTGCCAAATTTGCCAACAGGGTAGAGTGGATTGCAATTCAAGTTCATTGGGCCAATTTGTGCAGGTACCCTCGGCAGTTCGTGCGCTGCTCGAGGTCTTCCACGGGTTTGGGGTCTGGGATATCTGGGTCTTTGAGATTTGGCCGCGGTTGCAGGTTTGGGTGCATGTTGTGTTCCCGCATAAGCTGCATACAGGCCTGGGGTTCTGGATGTCAAGCTGCTTGTGCGAGTGGCAGCTCCTAACTGTCAAAAGTGCCCTGCTTGCTGCGGACCCTGCGGAGCTGAGGCCCAAGCAGCTGGAAGAGCCCAGGCCGTCTCCGGGATCTCCGTGAGTGCTGGTGTAGTGAAAGGGTGCAAAGGGGTTCATGCTGGGTGCCTGAAACTGCCCAAGATACTAGGGTACTAGGTGCTTTGCAGTTCGTGTCCATCGTGCTGCTCATATCAATCATCCAAGGTCCCTGCTTCAAGCCTCCAGTTCCCTCTTGTCCGTGTTAGGATGTGGCCAGCTGGAAAGCTGCTTTGGTCAGTAGCCCTGGGCCTACTGAAATGGCCTTGCCTTGGTTGTGGGGAGTCTTAGGGATGGATCAGTCAATTACGTAGCCCTCCTGGCTTCGATATGATACTGCGTAGTTTTGGGGGATCTATTCGATCTCCGTACTCCACATGCCAGAAAGAGTGCATCCTCTTGCAGATTGCACATGCGGTGTCTCTACTAGAACGCCGAATCATCTTCCTCTGGCATGAACCTTGCTCCCAGTGCCACTGTACACCGCTGCGCATGCAATTCAAGGCCTGGATGACGATGTCGTTGTGCAGGTTGGGTTGGGATGTTGCCGGCTACGCATTAGGCGTAGGTGGATGCACTTGGCATGTTCCTCAGGTGCGGATTGCAGCGGGACCTATCTCATTGTCTCATCTGCTCCTGTATGCTGCACGAACATGCGCCGGTCTGGCAGGGCGCTTCGTCGCTACTGGAACATGGAGAACGAGTACTGACACAGCTCCAGGACCTGAATTGGAATGAGGGGTTGCCGTCCACCAGGTAAGATGCATGATTAGAGTACGGAGTGCCGGCTTTGCCAGCAACATCCACTCGATACTTGCAAACCTCGTCTGTGAAAGGGTTCCTTGCGAGCAGAAGATGCTACCTGTAAGATGTTGTTTCAGCCTTTACCTGCAGCTGTGCCACTGCAGCCTAGCAATTGTCCAGAGTCTGGCTGTGGCATATCATCCCCTAGAAAGCCGCATCAGCTGTTTCAATGCGAGCTCATGCTCCGTAGAACATCCCTTTGGGTCCCGAATCTGCGTTTTTGCCTTGATGGTGTTGTGGGCCAGCGTTCGTTCCAGTGTGTTGTGAACGGGCAGCAGAAGACCCAGTGGAAGTCCTTGGCAACCCTGCTCGCAGGAGTGGAAGAGCAGCGAGGCGCTATTGCTATTGGTTCGTGGGACAGCTGCATCACTTGCCAGAACAGGTTGTAGTTTGTTTCTATGGTTTTTTGAAACGTGACAGTTGTTTGAAGAGGAAATGACATGTGAATTTATGAGCCAGAGGCTTTGCCTGCCGCTTATCCAGCTCAGGATAAGCACGGCTTAGGCCGTCAGCCATCGGGGATGGGGGTGAAAGGGGTGGTTTGGCTTTGGATGAGTCAAGGTTGTAGTGGTCAGAGTTTCAAGATTTAAGGGGCAGTTGAGTCGGATTTGCTTTTTGGGTTCCTGCTGTTTCTCGATTTGCTGTTTGCACCTGCCTGGCTCTGATGGCGCTGGTAACTTCCCGGTATGCGCAGCTGGCGATGCAGTGGCCACATTTAGTGAGCGGAATGACAAGCTCATTAATCATGACATCAGCGGATGTTTTTTGCCAAGCTGTGATCCAGAAGCCCGGACCAGAGGGGCTTGATTACAGGAGGACCTTCTTTCAGCGATTTTGTTCCACAATATAAGAGGTTTGGGGATCACTAGAGTTTGCGGAATGTGCAGGTCAGGTTTTCGAGGGCCCGCAGACTGTTTCCTCTCTGTGTGCATAATCCCCTGAGTTAGCTTTGTGCTGCTGAGCAGGCCGTGTTGGAAGTTTGAGTTCCCTTAAATGTTCACAGTCCGGAAGTAGGGCAAGACTTAGCGGCAGCAACCGCTTATGCGACTTTCTGAGACAAGTGTTCGGCGCAGCAACTTGCAACATAAGCACCGTACAAGATCGTGCGGAAAGGCTGTGGATCTAGCTCCACTTCAGGATTTGTCGAACAAGTATAAGAGTTCCAGGGCCAACCATGAAACTTGGAGGACGACGGGCCTAGCCATCTTCGGCTTAGTTTGGTATGGAGGGCCCTGCAAGTGGCTGTATCTTCGCATGGACCGATGGATGCTTGGAGCCCACATCAGCCCAACTGGAGCCCAAGTCGTTGGCACCTTTTGCTACCTCGAACTAAAAATGATTTCACAAACACAGAGGAGTGCAAGCATGTTGAGGGTCGACTCCAAGGATGGGCCGGAAGCCGACGTTTCGGAACGTGGCAGCGAAAACCTTCTTCGACGTCTACGTCCACACCCCCTTCGGCGTCGTCCCAGGCTTCTACCTCGTGACCAGTTGCTTTAAGGGCATGGACTTGAGGCAGCTTCTGAGATTCAAGCAGTTTGCTCCACTTTCTTTGTTGTTTTGGCGAGTCTTTTCCGAAGATGCTGTAAGGAAGACGCAGTAGCCGTTGTTGCTATTGTAGTCGTGTAGTCATCATATCAGCCAATCGCACTATAGTAGGAAGTGGTATCGATGGGCGGTGCTTGCATGAAGTATTCGATAGTAACTGGCCGACGGCGGTAGTGAGGCATGTTAAGTTGTGGTAAGTTGTAAAAAAATAGTAGACAGCAGCAAACTTAAGAAACCCCACTTCAGCTTTAGGTCTTGAGTTTTTAAACCGAATATTGGGTAGTTGATCTTGAATTCGGTTGATAGAGCCAAGGACATGGAGCCAGCTCCAAAGAGAGTGGAAGGAAGCCTCTCTGGGGTCCTCAGTGTTTTGGACGCCCGCGCAGGTTCTCAAATTCGTTGCAGCCGTGCAGCAGCATTGTAGAGTTTCAGCTTGGGTGTTTGACTGGCAGGTCTTCAACTTCTGGTTCGTTCCCCAGCACTACAAAATTGCACCTCGAACAGCCAGTACCGGCGTTGCTTTTTTTTTTTTTCTCTATTTCCTGTCTTTTGGGCTGTTGGGCGGGCATGAAGCTTGTGTAGCTTTGGCTCTTTCAACTTCTATGGTAGCAT